>PVJH01007512.1:0-92343 GCA_004026705.1 Nesogale talazaci | reverse complement strand
TCTTACTTGAGCTCTCATTATAAGCTTTTTTCCCCCCCAATCAATTATTGGACTCATACAACTCCTATCACAATCAATACATATGCCACATTTGCATATTTGTTGCCATCATCATCCTCTAAACATCCTCTTTCTACCTAGGTCCCTGGTACCAGCGCCCCATATTTCCGCCCCCTCCCCACTCCCCCTCGCCCAGGAATTCTTAACAATTTACAAATTGTCATTATTTTGTCATCACTGTTTTATGTCTCTCTTCACCCACTTCCCCATTGTCCATACTCTAGAGAGGTGGTCATATGTAGATTCCTACAATAGGTTTCCTCTTTCTACTCCACCTTCCCTCCACCCTCCTGGCATCACCACTCTCACACCTGGCCCTGAAAGGATCCTCTGTCCTGAATTACCCCTGTTTCTGACTCCAGTGTATATTCCTGGTCTAGCTTTGTAAGGTAGAATTGTAAGGTAGAATTGGGATCATGACAGTGGGTGGGCGGAAGCATTTAAGAACTAGAGGAAAGTTGCATATTTCATTGTTACTGCACGGTACCTTAACTGGCTAGTCTCTTCTCTACAATTCCACTGTAAGGGACTGTCGCTTTACCTATTGATGGACTTTGCACCCCCAATCTGTACGCCCTTTCATTTATAATGATGTAATTTTTATTTCTTTGATGCCTGATACTTGATCCCTTCGATACCTCATCATCACACAGGCTGGTGTGCTTCTTCCATGTGAGCTTTATTGCTTCTGAGCTAGATGCCCACTTGTTTACTTTCAAGCCTGTAAGACCCCAGATTCTACATCTTTTGAACAGTTGAGCACCATCAGCGTTTTTCACTACTTTTGCTTATGCACACATTTGCCTTCAGTGATGGTGTCTGGAAGGTGAGCATCATTAAATGCCAATTTAATAGAACAAAGTGTTCTTGCATTGAGGAAGTACATGAGTGGAGGTCCAATGCCCATCTGTGGTCTTAATACTAACCCTATAAAAGTTGTACACATAGATCTATTTCCCCATCATCACATATAAATATATTCACTAATGTATATAATAAACCTCTATAAATGCCTTTAATCCCCCAGTTCTATCCTCTATTTCCTTTTACTTTTCTCTTGTCCCACTATCATGCTCAGCCTCTATTGGGATTTCAGTATTTTCTCTCTGTTGAATTATCTTTCTGAATCCGTACCAGGCCTCTCACACCCACCTTGTCACTGATTTTGAATCACTTGTTGTTCCCTTATCCCTAAGTTGGTCAACACCATCTCCTTTCACCCTCCTTCCCATCTCCCATGTCCTCCCCAACCCCCGTAAGCAGCAGTCCCATTATTTTCTTCTCCAAACTATTCATCCAGCCTATTTTATCTACATAGAACTGCAGAGATAACAATATGTGTTAGAAAGAAAGCAGGCATCCTAAGATGAAGCAGCCAACAAAAATAAAACAATGATAACAACAATAAAACACCCATGCCCAATATATATATTATATATAAGTAAAAAATAATAACAAATACAAATCTGTAAATAGTTCAAGGTCTGTTTGTTGACCTCCAGGAATGTCCCCCGGATGATTCTGATGGGGTGCCACACCGTGGCCCCCAAATTTACCCTTGGCACTCCCTTAGGGACCCCATGCTCTGTTGCACACCCTTAGTGTTTTGCCTTGGTGTGGATGGGTCAGATGGGGCAATCTGGACCTGGTTTCTCCATTGTTGTCCCTGTGGGGCCTTGTGTCAGCAAGGGATGACTTGATTCATAGTGGGGCCAGCCATATGGTCCTCTCTGTGCATTGGCTGTTCTGAGTGGAAATATCGTCCTCAATGCTCGGTGGACCAGGGTGCACTCCAGTCTCTCTTCCTCCCCTTTCCTTTCCTATAAGAAAAACAGTGAGAAATGTTCTTCCTCTCTCTGGCTCTTACCTTCCTCCTTGCGGGGGCTCTGTGTTTGCCTCCAGAGGCAGCCTTATAGGGAAGCTGGCAACTACTTTATTCCCCTTGACCTTAGACCCACATGACTCTACAGCCTCAGGCTGGTAATTTCCTCTGCAACCTGCTTCTGCAATCTTTCTGTATCATTAGCCTGCAGCGGCATGAGTCTAAAGAGCACTCCAGCTAACACTGGCCCATGGACTTGAATTGATCTAGGCTTGGGCACCTTGATATATAAAATTATTCTGTGATATAAGGATTTTTCTTATTCCTATGAGTGTCATTGGCTTTGTTCCTAGAAAATCCGGCCTAACACAAGTATCATATATCATTTTTAACTTCCCTTGTACAATATATTTAGTCAGTGATCATTTGTCTTATGAAGTCTTGACTCTAAGAATGCTCTTGTTGTTAGGGGTTTGGAGTCCTCACGTCAATTTTAGCTATAGTGGTTTTAATGTAACACAGTAGAACCTGTCTATATAGATTTCTCGGTTATGAACTGTATGGGAGCAGATCACTGGGTCCTTTCTTCCTCAGAGTTGCTGCATGCATTTAAATGGATAGCAGGTAAACGGATTCCAGATAGCAGGTGTGAGCCTAACCATTGTACCACATTGTTGTTGTTTTTAGTTGCCTTTGAGTCAATTCTGACTCATAATGACCGAATGTTTGTATAAAGTGAAACACAAGGAGATATCTTTCTGGTATTCCTTACTTTAAGCCACGATCTACCTGACATCAGTAATGATATTACTTGTTTCCGGCACTCTTTTAGCTTGAACCGCTGGTACCTCCCTGTCAATGTACTGCTTCATCGATTTTTGGATGCTCTTCAGCAAAATTAACTGGCACGTGATATCACTGATACTGTTCTAGAATTTGAGCATTCTGTTGGGTTATTTTTCTTTGAAATGAGTACAAATATGGATCTCCTTAAGTCAGCTGGCCAAATTAGCTGTTTTCCAATATTCCTGGCATGGTTGAAAGTGTTTCCAGTGCTTCGTCAGGCCATTGAAACACTTCAATGGCTATTACATCACTTCCTGGAGTCTTGTTTTTGGCTAGTGCTCAGAGCAGCTTGAACTTCTTTCTTCAGTATCAATGAGTCTTGCTTATATAATGCCTCCTGAAATGGTGAAATGCCAGCTAGCTATTTTTGGTACTGTGACTGTATGTATTCTTTCCATCTTCTTTTGATGTTTCTCGCATCATTCAATTTTGAAATATATAGCATGTCATTACTCTATTAGCTAAGTTTTAGAACATCCTTTTTGTTTTTGTGATATTGTATATAATTCATCAAGGTCATACAGTCTTGTTGCAGTGAAATAATCTACCACTTGAGCGAGGATAACATTACCTTTAAAATGAATTTGTGAACTGAATTTTTGGAATTCAGGAGTATTTCTATATCATTTTTCCTAAGATTTCCTGTTTCATTAGAAATAGTCTAAAAAATAGTCAATTTGACCACGTTATACTTTGAATTCTATTTCTCTCAATATGGAAGTCAGACACAAAGTGTAAAATTTCGTTGCAAACAAAAAGTGCCCCAAGTACTGTCTAATTTTCCAGGAAATGGATGGCTTATTAATTAATACACATTTTTAAGGGGCTCTTACAACATTCAATACATTGTTTGTATTAAGCATACTTGTACACATGTTGCCACATTCATCTACAAACCTTTTCTACTTGAACCCCTCCAGCATAAGCTCCTTGGTTTTTTTTTTTAATATTTACCATATTCTCTTCATTATGTCTTTTTCATGAATGACTTTTAAAATACAAATATGTGATAGAAGTATCAATGAGAATCAAATTTTTGTTTGTGATTTCCCTAATGAAAAATCGTGTGAACTCACTCATTACCGATTAGTAGGTCGTGCTTGCCATGGTTACTAGATAATCAGCTCCTAGGATTAGATAACCCCATCAAGACTACAAATAAATCCAAAGAATACTTTTCAATCAGATAGAAGGCACTAGCACTTAGAATCTACAATCTGAATTCTTAGAGTTTCTGATATGAAATAGACATGACGGCAGAAAAGTGATTTGCTTTAGCCAAAATTCAGACTTCTAGGAGACTATAAAAATCAAATTCACAGTTTCTGATAAGTCTAGCAGATATTTGATCTTACCTTTCATAAAAATTCACTAGTCTTGAGTAAGGAAAATAAGATAAACATTGAATGGATAGATACTTAAAATGATGAAAATAAAATTCTGCTTAAGATGATTATAATAATGGCTTATTATAATAAAATATAAATGTGTAGTTAATTATATTTCAAGAGCAAGAAATGGCAGTTATTTTCAGTTGTTTGTAATGCTGTCAGGCAAAAGTAGAAAGAGCCAAGTTATTTGATATTGTTCTAGAAATCAGTGTTAAAATTAATGAGTTCAAGTGATAGTGAACTGGTCTTGTTAGTCTTCTGGTTATAAATTAGTTATTTCCCATGAAGTAGTAAATCTCCAATCATGTAGCACAGTCAAACTGCCCACTGTAAGAGATGTGAAAAGGATTCTTACACTGGAGACAGGGTGAGAACCTGGCATGATCTGACCCCACCACACCAGGGGAAAACACAAAGGGCGTGCAACAGAGCATCAAGGGGATCAAAGAAATGAAGTCTCAGAAGAATGACAAAAATAGACTTTAAGGGACTGAGCCCTGGTGGCGTAAGTGGTTGAGAGTGGGACTGCGGCCCGCAGGCTTGGTGGTTCAAATCCAGCGACGGCTCTCAGGAGCAGCACTGGGTAGCGCTCACGACCACCAGAAGCAGTGATGCCCCCCCAGCAAAAATAGACTTTAAGGCTAGCGTGTGGCACCCCATCAGGCTCAACCAGAAAACACTCCTAAAATTAACAAACAGACCTGAAACTATTTATAGGTTTTTCTATTTTTGTCAGAGCTTTGTTGTTGTTTGTATTTTTTGTTTTCTTTTTGTTGCTTTTTTTGGTCCTAATTATAGTCTCTGCATGTCCATCTAAATAAGATAGGTGGATAAACAATCTGAAGGAGAAATCAACAGGACTGATATTTCCAGAGGGACATGCATGAGGGGGAGGTTAGGGAAAGAAAGGGTATCAATAAACCCAGGGACAAGGGAAAAACTAGTGATCTAAAATACATGGAAAGGAGGGTATAGGATGCCTGGTGGACTTGTTCAAGGACAATGTAGCCAAGAGGAATTACTGAAACCCAAATTAAGGTAGAAGATGAAGATGGTAGTGGGACAGGAGAAAAGTAAAAGAAAATAGAGGAAAGCCCTAGGAAGTAAAGGTAATTTATAGAAGTCTAAATATGTTTACATATAATGATAGGGAAATAGATCTCCATATATATATTTATATGTTAAGCATTAAGTTAGCAGACAAACATTGTGCCTCTACTCAAGTACCCCCTTAATGCAAAAACACTTTGTTTTAATAACCTGGCATTCCATGATGCTCACCTTCCCAACATAATCACTGAAGACAAAATGGGTGCATAAGCAAACGTGGTGAAAAAAAATGAAGGTTCTTGGCTATATAAAGGTATAGCATTTGGGTCTTTTAGACTGGAATGTAAACAAGCAGCCATCTGTCTGAGAAGCAACAAAGCCCACATGGAAGAAGCACACCTGTGTCTCGAGGGGATTAGGTAGTAGGCATCAAAGACACAGAACAAAATATCATATGAATGTGAATGAGGGAGAGCATAGAATGGAGACTCAAAGCACATCTGTAGACAATTGGACATACCCTGATAGAAGGGTCACAAGGAAGAGATGAGCCAGTCAGGATACACTATATAACCTATGAGATATACAACTTTCCACCAGTTCTTTAATGCTCCTCCTATCTCCACTGTCATGACTCCAAATCCTTACAAATCCATCTAGACTAGAGTATGTACACTGGTATAGATAAGAGGTACAAATCCAGGAAATGAAACACAGATAAAAGACTCAGGAACAATAATGAGAGTAGCGATGCCAAGAGGGTAAGGGGAAGCTGGGGGGAGAAATGGGGAACCGATCACAATGATCTATGCGTAACCCCCTCCCTGGGGACAGACAACAGAAAAGTGGGTGAAGGGAGAAATTGTTCAGTGCAAGACAATAAAAAATGATAAATTATTAAGTGTTCATGAAGGAGGGAGGGTTAGGAAAAGGAAAATGAGTTGATATCAAGGGCTCAAGTAGAAAGAAAGTGTTTTGAAAATAAATGATGGAAACATATGTACAAATGTCCTTGACACAATGGATGGATGCATGGATTGTGATAAGACCAAGCTACATTCCCAATTAAATGATTTTTAAAATTTCACTTGATAAGATCTTGAATCAGATCAGTACTTTGATTTTAATGGATCAATTTTCTTGCAGCAGACTTTTGAAGAATGAAATCTGAATCAGAATATCAGTAGATAAAAGAATGGAAATGATTCCTTAGACAGAATTTTCTGTTTGCAAAGATGTGTCAGTATTAATGTATTAATTTCAACACCTATGGGGGTTCTTCTGCTTCACAGAGAGCAGTCTGAGGCCCTGCCAGGCCAAATTTCTCAGAACTGAGAACAGTGGTTTCAAAGTACTAGGGAGGCTTGTCTAATTAGAGGTATACAAAGAAACAAACAGTATGATACACCCTGGAATGTTTTCTTCACAAAGTGACCAGAATCTTTTAAGTAGAGGAGCTATCACTTGCAACCTAGTAGTGCACTAAAGAAGAGTGTTGAACTCAAATTGGACTTAAAGACATGGATGCATTTCTATACAAAGGTTAAGTAATTGTTGTAGTCACCTCATATCATCTCAAATGGTTTTCACCTTCTCACATTCATGCCCTGGTACAATCTTTCCACACATTGAATTAAGGCTTCTCAGTGTGTCCAGTGAAAAAGGTGAAAAAGGTCACGTTTTTTGCTGTTTTTTTTTTCTCCTGTGGCTAGGACATAAAATAAGTCACAGCTTCCAATTTGACCCGCTTGATTTCTACCTCTGGGAACACCAGTTCCCTGCCATGAAGTGACTGAAGCTGCTTTGCGGAGGAATTCAGTATGAGGAACTCAGGCCTCTGTCCAAACCACGCTTGCAGGATGATCCTCTATCCTAGATTAATAGTCAAAAAACTATATTCATCTCCATGAGGCCTTCAGCCAGATAAACTATTTCTAAATACCTCACCTCCAAATAACCTGCAAGGTATTATTGTATTATTGTTTTAAGACTAAATTCTCTGGTCATTCGTCATGCAAAACTAATAAAAGAAGTGACTATCTGCTTTTTGGCAGTTTTCTCCTTCATGGTCCACTGTCCATGATGCGTGCAGCGGAAGTGGCTTCAAAGGTCCATGGGAGCAAGCATTTATGTTTGTTGCTTTGTATACATCAAGTCTCTCAGGGGCTAATCTAGATGCAACAAAAGAGAAAAAAATATACAGGACCAAACATTTCTAGAAGTTCCAATGAATGAAATAATAGATAGTTTGATCAGCTGCTCAACTAAAGGTTGGTGGTTCAGACCTCTATAGTAGCACACGAGGAGAAAACCCTGATGAACTGCTTTGGTAAAGACTGCAGCCAGGAACATGCTCTGGAAGAGTTCTGCTCTCTTAACCAAGGGTAACCATGACTCAGGATCGCTGCTGCAGCCATAGGTTTTACTGTACACTCTAACTTGACAGTAAAGCAAAAACAAAGGAAATATCTGTCAAAATGAACCAACCCTCCCTTTCTCATGGCTAATATAAAAAAGGATTTTGAGAAGTTTGTGTTATAATGCTCTAATCTGTTATTTTGATTTTTCTATAAATTTTCAAAGTTTCTTAATATGACTTTCTACCCAAGTCCCTGCTAACTTCCATCATACGAATGAGTGGGACTCTGGTTCAGGGTGTGTGTAATACTAGTAGAGAGAATTGTTCCACAATTTTTTTTTAGTTTTTGCTACATCCCCCTGACAATAAGGATGAATGATTTTTGAAGCAGAAACAGAGAGAAAAATCCTGAGGACCTTGGATGAGGTCCAAGATGAGTTAGAGGCAGAGACAGCCTCACAGACTGGCGTGGAGACTCAGAGAAGCAGCCCTGAGACTATGTGGCACCTTCTCCTCATCGGGTCTGAGACTACAGAATGGTGAGGCAGAGTGACAGGCAGGTTAGCTTCCTGACCCATGGAGGCAAAGGACCAGGCGACTAACAGACTAAGAACCAGAGAGAGACTTGGCTATCGTGCGGCTGAGAGGTGGAGAACTGCAGAGACTTGGCTGCTGGCGAAGGAAACAAATAACTGTACTGTGTCCTGATCCTGACTTATGGGAACCTATTGACTTCCCTAATAAATCCCCTTAATTGTGAGCATGTCCTTGAGTTCTTTGTGGTCATTGCAATGAGTTATCACTGTGGCATGTTGTGGGAGGCATGGTGGGTTTCAGAAGAGGTCAAGAAGAGTAGAGCCGGGAGATATGTCTGACCTCTGCCGGTGGCATTAGGAAAGCCAGAGGAGGTCAGATGTGGCCTTCCATCACCATTTATTGTAACCCCATCAGACGCAATAGCAGAAAGAGGCATCGAAGACTAGGATTCATCAAACGCCCGAGATTTGTTTCTTTGTTCCTTCTAGTTTCTTTTTTGTCAACATCTTGGTTGAACTCAAATGCATTTGTAGATTAATGTCCTTTTAGATAAAACCTCTAACTTTGCACTGCAAATGGCATGTCCACATCTGAACCTGCCTCTAAGTTAAAGTGAATTCACAAACAGGATATAAGGGTGAATATCTTCTCACAGCTCTAAATTGCATATCATGTGTTAAGAATGAATGTTTGGAATGCCACAATTATTTAAATCTATAAACATTGATTAACTACATAGTGAATGTGAGACTCTCTGCTACATACTCAGATTAGAAAGGCAAGAAAGATGAATTCCTTTCTTTCAGTAAGTTTAGAAGGTAAGTGAAAAGAAACACATTAATGAACCAAGCACGACTTTCAGTTTAAAAATTCCTTAGATACTTGGATATCTTCTGAGAGATAAACAAGGGAAAGGGCACTCTGCGTGCTCAGGAAAATAGTATAGAATCATTTTTAATTAGATCACGTTGGTTAAGGGACAGTGGTAGATAAGGAAATCTCAGCTGAGGTAAAGTGAGACAGAATATTCCAAACCTGAACCAACTCTTGCTGCCAGTTAGTTGATTCTGACTCAAGGTGACCCCATTGGTTTAAGAGTAGAAATATGATGCAGACCATTTTCTTCCTTGAAATTTTTATAGAAGCAGATTTGTCATCCTTCCATTCCCTCTGCTGCCAAGTTTGAGCAGCCAACCTATTGGTTACCAGCTGAGAACAAATCAGTTATACTACCTTTGGTTCCACTGTTGCTCAGTCAATGCTGACTTGTAGAGGACCTCTGCAGGACAGAGTAGAAGTGCTACAGGTATGTTTCTGGCAAGTAATGGGTGGAGATGTAACGACTAGAACAGCCAATAAAAGGCAGCAGTGCTAAACTTCAAATGTGTCAAATATCTAAAGTTCAAAATTACTCAATTAGATCTATTTCCACATCATCATATATAAATATATTCACCGATGTACATGGAATTGATCCCCAGCTTTTCCGCTATTTCCTTTTATTTTCCTCTTCTCCCACTATCATGCTCAGCCTCCATTGGGGTTTCAGTATTTTCTCTCTGTTGCATTACTCTTGCTCAGTCCCTATCAGGCTTCTCACGCCCATCTTGTCAGTGATTTTGAATCACTTGTTGTTCCCTTATCCCTGAGTTGATCAATGCCACCTCCTTTCCCCCTCCTCCCCATTTCCCATGTTCCCCCCACCTTCATAACCATCAGTTCGGTTATTTTCTCCTCCAAACTGTTCATCCAGCCTATCTTTTCTAGATAGACCTGCAGAAATAACAATGTGTTAGAAAGAAAGCAGGCATACTAAGATGAAGCAGCCAAAGAAAATAAAACAATGATGACAACAACAACAAACCCATGCCCAATATACATATTATATATTTAAAAAAATAAAATAATAATGAACAAAAACCTGTAAATAGTTCAAGGTCTGTTTGTTGACTTCCAGGAATGTCTCCCAGTTGAGTCCAATGGGGTGCCACACATTGACCCAAAGTGTACCTTGGCACTCCCTTAGGGACCCCATGCTCTGTTGCATACCCTTAGCATTTTGCCTTGGTGTGGATGGGTCAGACAGGGTACAATCTAGACCTGGTTTCTCCATTGTTGTCCCTGTGGGGCCTTGTGTCAGCAAGGGATGCCATAATTCATAGTGGGGCCGGCCCTATGGTCCTCTCTGTGCATTGGCTGTTCTGAGTGGAAATATCGTCCTCAATGCTCGGTGGACCAGGGTGCACTCCAGTCTCTCTTCCTCCCCCTTCCTTTCCTATAAGAAAAACAGTGAGAAATGTTCTTCCTCTGTCTGGCTCTTACCTTCCTCCTTGGGGAGCTCTGTGTTTGCCTCCAGAGGCAGCCTTATAGGGAAGCTGTCAACTACTTTATTCCCCTTGACCTTAGACCCACATGACTCTACAGCCTCAGGCTGGTAATTTCCTCTGCAACCTTCATCAGAGCGTAAGTCTTCATCAGAGCACCAGCTAAGTCATAGGGTTCCAGATGTATTTGATCTACCCTCTTGTTTTCAGGGAGAGAGAAAAAATTGCTCAGAGTTCCCTGGCAATTAAAAACACTTGTATTATTGTCCATCATCCAGGTAAAGTGCTTTAGGAGCTCCCTAGGTCCTGCAAGCTCCCCCTCAAACCCAAGTACTATTCTTCACTTCGGCAAACATGGACCTACCTCCAAGCATTCGTGGTCTGGTAGCTCCATCAATAGTGCTAGATCAACAAACACTTGGCTGTGCTCCACACCAAGACCGTTTGAGGTCATAATGTTTCTGTCTCCAAAGCTTCAAGGATCAACATGCTACTGAAACCCCAATAAATTACCAGGAATGGGGGAAACTGAAAATAATGAGTGGGTTGCTTCATGGGGAGGGACTAAGAGGGAGGGAGAAGTAAAGCTCTTTGAGTTCCTCGGAACTTTCATCAGGCCCTGGGACCAATCTATGAAGGGAGGTCTTGTGCGTAGTAATATCAGTACATCTTTTTCTGCTCCAAATTGTGGTCTCCTGGAAGGATTGAGAATGTAAAAATGCCAAACATGAAGCTGCTTGGCAACCAGAGAAGTTTAAAGGAGGTGTTTGGGAATTAGATACCGCACAGCAGCAATCTCTACCCCCAATAATGGAGTGAACCATATTTCACGCAATTCGGGTTGGCTGGGTAAAGTCCTGATTTTTTGTCAAGTCCCTTTAATTAATCTTCCCATAAGTCCTATGTGAGCTGGGTGAACTTTCAGACATTAAATAGTGGAATTACTCACCGGGTGGCTTTTCCCCAACACCCCCAACCCCAATTAAAGAGCTGTATTTGGTTTGGGTTTCCTCAAATGGTGCTCTTGTTAACACTCATCAAACACAGGAAAAATAAAACAGCAATTTAACTGCACTCGCTGTGTGAAAGGCTTGTGCAAATAATCAGCACATTTCTAACTGGTTAGTAATAGGCTGAGTGAAAAAAACAAATGACCAGATTTATACCACTGGGCAGGTCTGAAAGCAACATTACAGCTGAAATATATTCATTTACAATTTAAAGCAAGCCTTTCAGTGAATAATTGTTTACATAATAGTGAGGAAGTCTTGTGCGGCACAACCGGGATCCATTTACAATGTGTTAACCAAATAATGCATGTTTACAAAAGATTTAGCATTTGTTTTTGGAGAAAATAATCCTGGTACCCTTGCCAACAAAAGCAGTGCAGTATGTACAGTTAGTTAGTAAATCTTTTCTGAGCTGCAAAATGAGTGTCAAGTTGCTGGAGCCCGTAAACTACGTCAGCCTAAGTCACTCTCATGACACTGTGGTGTGAAGGTAGTATTCTGAAAAATCAGGTTTCTCCATTCCGATTTTTCTTTTTTTAATCAGCCAAATAATGAGCTGGGGTAGAGCTGCTTAACCAAGCCAAGAGGAGAAGAAAGTGGAATCAACTTAAAACAGCCATCCTGGATTTAATAGCCTACAACAAAACCCTAAGCAGGTCAACTTCATGGGTCAGCAGTTCCTAAAAGCCCTGTCTACTTCTCCAAAGCATATCGGTGATGGCTAGTGTATAGTGCTCCCAATGAGGACTGATTTACAGCCCCGCAGGCCTTGGCGGTGACAAAGGAGGGCCTTCGTCCTCCAGAGCTCTTGGTATTTTCCAGATCCTGGAAGATGTTGGGGACTGTGATAGGAATCTCTGACACTTTACCATTGACATAAACAGGTCACAGTGTCTGCAAAAACTTGTAAGGAGCTGAGAGCAATCTTTCTTTGTTTTTTTTTTTTTTTCTTTTCTGGGCCAGAGTCAGATTTTATCGAGTCAAGGTATCTAATTGAGAATACAAACCATGTGATGGGACCCAAACCAAATCCATTACAAAAAAATTGCCAAATGTGGCCAGGTTTATCTCAAACTCATGTTGTTACAGGGGTAAGTCTCAGAAATCAGCTGCATGCAAAATCAAAAATGTTCTGTGCACTGACAAAAGCCTCCCTTTTTTTTTTCAGGGGGAAAAATGAGGAAAATAACCATTGCTAAGAATTATTTTATTGGGGGCTCATACAACTCTGATCACAATCCATCCATCCACCCATCCATCCATCGTCTTAAGCACATTTGAACATTTGTTGCCCTCCTCATTCTCAAAACATTTGTTTTCTACTTGAGCCCTTGCTATCAGCTCTTCATTTTCCCCTCCTTCCCTGCTATCTCCATGAACCCTTGATAATTTATAAATTGTTATTATTTTGTCATGTCTTACACTGTCCGATATCTCCCTTCAGCCACTTTTCTAATAACCATTTTTAAAAAGCTGCCGCTGCCAACACATGCTGGATGTAAGTATTGTGAAGCAATATGTTGGTGAAATAGGTAAAGTCAGGTGAGTTAAACTCTCGTGGCTGCCTGATTTAAAACATGGCTACACAAACCAGAGCCTGTCCAGATCTCAGAAAAGTGAATTATATATAATAACACTTACAATTTCCTAGTACTATTAGATTTGCCTTCTTACATAAATGCTTAAGTTATGATAAAAAACAGGGCCATGTCAGTTCCTTTCAGCCTCAGCACATTTGCTATTAGCATAAGAAATGCTGCTTATGGCAGACCCAGCCGAGCTTGAAATTTCTGAATTAATGGATTTGATTTCCTCTTGAGACAAACCATCAGCCTTGCAGTAATGGAAATAGATATAGTTGGTAAAACAAATAAAAAGCTGGCATGCAGATAAAATGGGTTTCAGTTTAAAATAGTAATGTTGTAATTGAAGTGAACAATTACAGGGTTGCTCCCAGGCACAAAAGAAACCATGAAAATGAAGTAATGTTTTTGTTAAGTATAGTCATTTCGTGAAAATGTAGAGCTGCAGATGTCATTGTCTGCCAAAGGGAAAACTATACTTATTCTTCTATACAAAGATCATTTAATAACATTTGGCTAATTTTAATAATCATTGCTAATATTAACCCTATATTTCACGAGGAGCTTGAAGACAAAGGCTCCCTGCCCCCACCGCGTTTGTTCACTCCAGTTGGTGGGGAGCCAAGGAGAGCAAGTTCCTGTTAAAAGCTTGTGGTAATGAACTCTCAGAGAGCCCCACCCCCATCCCATCCACACCTCCGGCAGCCGCCTGCTCCTCTTTAATGTCTTATTTCTGGGTCTTTGTCAAGCATCTGCTGTCAGACACCAGCTTGTTCGCTGGTGCAGGAGGGAGGAGAGAGAAAAAAGGGGAGATGAAGGGAGGGGCCCTAGCACCCACCGGAGAGGAGTCTGTGGAATGTTCACATCTGATCCCCTTCACAATTCCTTTTCTGTTTCAACTTGTCTGCAAGCCACATGAGATCCAGAACAGAATCATCCATTTTTAGACTGTGGAACCTTTTTATGTTCACACACACACACACACACACACACACACACACACACACACGCTGAGGCAACCCAGGTCCCAGGATGTCACAAGAAACATAAGTGTCTCATTGCCTCTGAAAAGGCAGTGACACAAATGCACTTGAGCGAAGTGTTCAGCTGGGTCACAGCCACCATGCAGCCCTCCCTCCCCCTCTGCTTTTATTACCTTGCAGGAAGGGACGCGCACTGCATTGCTTCCACAGTTTTTTAGTAATGAAAACAATATTGTAACTCTGTGAAGTTGTATGTGGAAATACGCTGGGCTTTGTTGCCTACCGGTAGCACACAGCCTGGCGGCTCATTGGGCCTCTCTTTATGGAGGGGAAGTGCTTTTCCCGGGATTGATATGTCTTTGGTCTGGCAACATAGCAGCAGTCACGGAGGAGGGAGAAAATGAAAGTCCCCCTAACAAAGGATTGAGCTGTGACTTCTTAAGAGAAAAGGTTAAATCGACCGCCTGTGTGTCTTGAAGTGAACAGGGAGAAAGGGCCTCTTCCTTTTGTGCTCAGCCAGTTAGAATAATTCATTTCCTCATGCAGCCTACCTGTGACAGTCACCGGTGACCTCCCAGGCGGCTAAGCTTGGATGCTTTCCCCTTCCCCTTGCCCAAGTACAACTCCTGCCAGAAGACAAACGCACTGCAAGCTGAAGACAGATCTGTAGTGCAGAGGAAAAGCAGCCTGTCTACATATGTCATTTTAAAGCCTCGTGAGGAGGCTTTACTGCTTTCTTCACACTCTCACACTTACATAAATACACCCACACAGTACAGGCAACTTCCCGAGACTCCCAAGCGTTTCTCTTCCATTAGGAGACATTTTAAAACAAATTAGCACGCTCCCCCAAAGCCTATTGGCCTAAATGTGTTTATTACTTTGTTTGCCAGGTTTCAAAGCTCTTCCTTAAAGGCTTCAAACAAGCCTGGGGAGTTCCTGCAGAATTCAGCAGCATCCTCTGTCTGTTGAGGACTCCACACATCTGACAAAGACTTCAATCTTTCCGGTCTTCTTCCTTTTTTTTTTTTTTTATTTCCGCCCCTCTCTCTCTCTTGACACAGCGGCTGGTGACACATAAATGTACTTTTTTCTTTTGACAGAGTAATAAAAATCTCATTATCTCTGAATAGGCAGCAATTTCGTTATCTAATCTTTTTACCAAAAGGTTAGTTAATTAATCAGAAACAAATCCCGATTATTATTTCAATAGAATTAGAAAGACAAATCACCAGAGTACAGCTAAATAGGGCAGGCCTGCGGTTTCACCTGCCTCATAGCCACCCAGGCCCATGATGGTCAGGACTCCTCAGGCAGGCAGCCTGCAGAGCAGCAGCCAGCAGATGGCTGGCAAGGAGAGGCCAGCCTTCCTCAGCTCCAATGCCTGTGAACCCATTACCTCACCGAATCCGTTACCAGGGTAACTGTTAAATTGCTGTGAAAGGCATGGTAATAAAGTAACCTGTCACATTGGCAATAAAAGGAGCAGAATTTTCCTGTTCACTGAACTTTGCAGCTCATCAATACTCACTTGATGGAGAAATCCTCCAAGACTCCAGGGTCAGCCACAGGAATCTCGCCATAAAGCTTCTGAAATGCAAACGAAAGTTCATGTAAACACAAGGAAGCTATAATTAAAAGCTGGGTTCTTCAGCCGCATGGAGCGAATGCTTCTTCGCTCTTCACTGTGGAAGGTGAGGGGAGTCTGAAGAACATGAGATTGCCCCCTTTGTTGCTGCTGATTTTTAATTTAAAACATGTTAGATAAAAATAACCTTTCCTGGGGAGAAAGAGAGCTTGACGAATCCAAGACTTGGAAAACAAAGCACAATAAAATTCCCCTGGTTCTGACATGGGTCTTTCTTTTCTTTTTCTTTCTTTCTTTCTTTCTTTCTTTCTTTCTTTCTTTCTTTCTTTGTTTTTCGTTTTCTTAAATTCTGTCTTTTTTGTTGCTGTTGCTGCTGTTGTCATGAAAAGGTCACAGTCTTACAGTCAAGTTGGATTTGAGCATTTAAGGAAGTAGAATGTTCACAAGTGTGAGGAATTGAGAAAAACAACCTTGGTCTCCTCATCCCACCAGTTAGGGTCCATCAGTCATGGAGATAACTGGGTCCTGAAGGTGTGCTGTGTATGATGGACAACTCCCCCCCTCCCCCGCCCCCGATAGCATGTGCCCTGCCAAGGCTGGTATGTCTTGGATTCTAGCCATGACACTACCCAGTATAGGATTGAGCTAAGAAAGGAAAATAGCCAACACTCTCTCAGCATTAAATTAAAGAATAAGTAGAAAAACAATTACATTTTGCAAGTCAGACATTTGAACACACATGGAAAGGAAGGTCTATCCATTTAGCCCTCATTATTCACCACTTACAGAATTCACACTTTGGGCTCCATTTGGTGTTGTCTTTCGTCAGGCAGTCTTAACCTCAGGCTACTTTGGATTTTGGCCATTGAAATAACTTTGGGCACCCTCTTCTTCCTTACCTCTGTTTCCCTCCTTTCGACTCACAAGCGCTTACAGAGTGGTATGAAGAACAAAAAACCAATCCTGCAGCAGACAGCAACCGTGCTAGGAGTGGCAGCCGTAGCCCATGAAAAGACATGCCAGCAATAGGACTCAGCCACAGTACAGAGCGCTCATCATGGGATCCCAGCCCAGTCTCACTGCAGCCCACATCAGACCAGCTACCTTGAACGTGATAGGGTGGTGCCTTTCAGAATGAGGTAGCCCAGGGCTGCACTGGGAAGAATAGAAGAATTTACCCTGAAGATGGCGTTCGAGGGGAATAACTCCAGGACATCCAAATTTATTTAGATACAGAAAATGTTTCATGTTCTACTGAAAACCAATTCTCCTATTTGGTATCATTGTCCTCATCATACACAACCCAATTTAAAATAGGCACATAACTATGACTGCTTAAGCGTTCCCTAAGCAGTGCTTCTTTTCTTTCTGTTTTCTAGTAAGATAAATGAGTAGGAGAGAAAGAAATCTACAGAAGTGTTTAACAACACCCCAGACCTGGCTCTATTAGAGATTTCCAGGGACACTTAAGCAGGAAGAAGTCTTTTTCTACACAAGGGATTTCTCAGCTAAAATTGGAAGACTAAGAACCAGTGTTTAAAAAAAAAAATCACCCTAAATGAGCTAGAGTTGTTGTTGTTGTTGTTGTTGTTAGATGCCATTGAGCCTGTTCCAACCCATGTGCAACCTTATGCACATTGGAATTGAACACTCCTGTATTCTCACAATTGTTCCTCTATGCGTGAGCCAATTGTTGCCGCCACTGTCTCAATTCATCTCAGTCAGGGCCTTCCTCTTGTCCTATTTTACCAAACATGATGCCCTCTCCAAGGATTGGCCACCCCTGATGACATAGCCCAAGTATATAAGACAGAGTCTTGCCAACCTTGCCTCTAATGGGCACATGGGCCCTATTTCTTCCAAAATAGATCTAAGGACGACTGAAGAAGAATCTGTGCGTTTGGTTGTGGTGCTGGAAGACACTACTGAAAGCCTCAGGACCTACTAAAAGAACAAACCAGTCTAGAGACTTTAGCTTAAGTGAAAGAGTATAATAATATCCATGGTGGTCAGGTGAGTTACTTATATGTGTGAAATGTAATGGATTTGAGAATATGAAACAAAAAGGTGTCCATGTGGTCAAAAGATACCATTTGCAAAAGGATATTAATCTGAGGCCACATAATGTAGCAGTCAGGCTAATGCGTGCTGAAGAGTCACAGCTCTTCACTGTCAAAAACATCTGTGACTCAAAATTTTCTCTAGAAATTAGAGCCTTTTGAAATCCACCTCAAGGAAAAGCAAACAAACTCACTGCCATGGAGTCAAGTCTGCCTCACTGAGCCCTTCCAGGGCAGGGGGAACTGCCTCTGTGGGTTTCTGAGGCAGTAATTTTTTCTGGGAGTAGAAAGCCCCACCCAGCTCTCCCTGTAGCCGGTGTTTTGGAACTGCTGACTTTGAGGTTAGCAGCCTACTACACACTCAGGGTTCCCTTTTGAAGTCCAGTGTGGATCAAATAAAACTTAGTCGCAAATAGAGGTTTTGCTTTGGGGGTCATTGCTTATTTTAGAAATGACTAGAAATAATAGTGGTAAAACAAAAGCAAACAATCAGTGACACTAGACTGTAAAAGCATGGATGTTCTGATGCTGAATATTTTGGTGGGCATACAAATTTACACCACTAGGAGCAGCACCACAAAATTTAGTTGTAGGATGGATTCTTGCAATGATAAAAATGATACAGTGTTTCTATTTGAAAGGTATGTTGTCTGCATTTTCAATAAACTAGTTTATTGACTTGCCAAAGAACTACCAGGAAGGAGGAATATTACTCTTCTTATGTTACAAAGGAGGAGAGAGAAAAAAAATGAAATAACTCACCCATCTAGTAACTGGTCTGAAATCTAAACCGTTTGAAATCAAAATGTTTTCAAATATTATCAGCTCTTTCAAAGGGAGAAATGTTCTAAGATCACCTTGGGCCTGTGGAGTTCAAGGCACTTAAAAGGTAGGACACACGGTCTTTCATTCTCTGGAAACACAAATCATCCTCGTAAATCCAGGTTTGTATATTCTCCGGAGTGACACCTATTCTAATATCTACATCAATGAGCTGTTGTCGGGCCTTTCTGCTGAATCAATGAATTATGAAATGGCAAAGTACTCTTAATCATCGAGAGATGATCCAGGCACCGAAGGGAAGAGGAATGTAGTTAAAATTATGCTCTAGAGCAAAAGACATCCATTAGAATCTCTGGTAATCAGGATAATTACCACAGCAAAGCCGAGCATTTCTGGAAACACTGTGGAAGTGTCTAATAGAATTATAAAATCTGTCGTTTTTCACAGAAGATAACTTCTCCATCTTGTCCTCAATGTTAGCAGCCCAGGCCATAAGGATTATTGTTAGGAACCACCAAGTCGCTTCCAACCCACAGTGACTCTGTGCACAGGAGACCTGCACCCTGCCGGGTCCTACCCATCTTAACCCTCATCCCTATTCAGGAGCCGACTCCTGCAGCCACTCTATCAACCCTGCTCCTTGAGAGTCTTCCTCTTTACCAAGCACAATGGCCTCCAGGGGCAGGAAGGGGGCGCGGGCAGGGACAGACCGTGCTTCCTTCTGTTGCAATAGAGTTGTTTTGAGTAGAAACCAACTTGAGTAGAAATCAACAATAGCGTAACAACAATGTCCACCTAGGTCATTTTCTGTCTCAGACATTTTGGAAATAATTGAGCCAAAGCAATTGAAATTTGGAATGCTTTCTCCCTGGGGATTTGAGAGGGTGCAAAGTCACTTCCCTATGGATTTTTAGACTGTACTATTATTATTTTATGTTTAATTGGGAGTCAAGACATATATCCTATCATCCCACAGTTGATATCACATCAAACAGGATGATAAAATTGCTATGGGTTTGAAGCACAAGTTCTGGCTATTTTTTCATAAGGAGCCCTGGTGATGCTGTGGGGACCCAGTGGACCACGAACCACACAGTGGGTGACTCAGAACCATCAGATGACCCACTGAAGAAAGAGGAAGCCATCTACTTCCCTGGAGATTTATAAAGTCTCGGGCACCCTACGTAAGGTTGTTACGAGTCTGGATGAACTCGATAACAATGGGTTCTTAATAATTTTCTTCCTCAAATCATTTTTCCCCATTGTTTCTTGTGTGCTTGTATACATTACTCAACCCCCACATCAAAGTCACTGCAATCAAGATTCTTAGCGACTCTATAAGCATTACAGCAGCAAGTAATTCTGTTAGGAGGTTACGAAACTTGACAATTGGAACTTTGATGCCTAAAAATGTTACCTCAGATCCAAATGGGGCTACCATAATTGGGATGTGTGCTAAGAGAAAACCTTCTTTTCTTAAATGTAAAGGGGAAAAAAGGCATCGATTTGCCAATAAATGATTTGCAATCGGTGTCCACTTTCCATTGACTGAAGTCACATCTAAGACTGAAGAGGAGAGAGCATGAAGTGGAGGAGAGAAAATAAGTGGGGCACTTTACATTTGCCGCATTAATCTAATTCAAAGGGGTTTCTAAATCTCTTTCTTTCTTTGCTAGTTTACGTCTATTTTTAAATAAGATGAATTACAAAGAGAGAGCTATCACTCACCACTTCTCACCTCCGTGGGTTATGCACTTAGGGTGGTGCCTCAAACCCACTCTCTGCTCCACCCGAGAAAGCTGAGACTGTCTGCTCTCCTGAAGGTTGAATTATGCAAGAATCACAAGCCAATAAAACTGGTAAAAATAAACTAAAATGCAATAATTAAAAAGAATTCCAGACTCAAAAATCCTTAAGACAATAGTACTCTTTCTTATAGGGGCCCCAAAAGGTAGAAAAAGCTGATGGGATATGGTCGCCCATATATTTCAGTTCTCAGGGTATTATTGTGGGTGACTCTTTTTCATCGTTTTCCTTTTCCTTATTACTAATCTGCAACCGGGCTGCAGCACAGGTGACCCATTCATTCTTGCATTTTGGAACAATATTTATGGTAAAACATATCAGTTGCTGGTTCACAACTTCTCATAATAAAATAAACATGCAACTGAGCGGCTGAAAAAGTAAATATCTTCTATACAATAGTAAAAGAACTGGAATGTGTTCATAGGTAGGTTAAATTAGAATAGATTCAGCGATTTCTGAGAAGCAAGCCTGAGATACTTTCTTTTATGTTTATTTCATATTTCATTTCTTTCCCTTTTTTTTCCCTTGGTGTGTGCACCAAAACCCATGAGAAAAATCAGTCTTTTATTCCATTTCTAGTCTTCATCTAAACTTTATCTACAGCTACAGAACTAGAGAACTCTAAGACTTGTAGCTCTGCTTTCTGCATATCTCTAGGTCGTCATCCTTCTTCACCTATCTTCTAGAGACTCATATTGGGAAGTTTAGGTGACTGTGGCAATCATGTACTTTGGTGCCAATCTGGAGATCGCCAACGAGACCTCTGTGTGAGCATGACTTTCTCTGAGAATTCTGGGAAATCTCGCGGTATTTCCCATTGGAAGTGAGAGACTATAGATTCAGCTTCCGGAGGACACTCTACTGACAAGACACTTGGCAGCATAGAACCTGAGTCCTAGAAGTGGGAGGAGCTACAGGAGAAGCCACCTGGGCTTACCCTGATGGAACCAGACCTCAGAAGCCAGAAAAACCACAGAGAGACCCCTGCCAGCACTGAGATGCTTCTACTGCCACTGGATACACAAGGCTCTGCACTCACTGGCCTGTGATTGTCCTGGTGTCATTGCACGTGCTTTGTAAGTTGGATGGAGACTTTATAGACTGGTATCACATGTATGGACTCATAACGGACTTATGGACTTGGACTGGACTGAGGTGGAATGCCTTCTCAATGTTTCATTCCTCTTGTATATAAACCTTTCCCTTATATCCATTTGTGTGTTTATGAATTTATTTCTCTATTCTATCAGACTAACACAGTGATAAATATTTCAAGGTTAACTGATAGTATTCAAAAAAGATTTTCTTCCCATACATTCATACACACATTTTCCTTTCATCTCCTATGTGAAGGCTGGTCAAATATAAAGTCACTTATAGCATTGATTTCTCGCTTCTCACAAGTGATCAGTTAGGTACACGTTGGCACTATCTTGGTAGGCTAATGTCTTGTTCTCTCTAATTTCTTCTGCAAACTTTACAGTAAGTTAGGAAGTACGCAATTGATTCTACATGTTTTAAGGCCCATTTTATATCTCTCCTACTTAAGATATTTGTAAAGGATTTTATGAAGAGTTTTTCCCACAGCTGATCTTATGAATGCTGCTACTGTGTACTGCTCAGCTGATTCTGATTCATCATGACCTTAAATGATGGAGCAGAACTGTGCCATAACATTTCCTAGGCTGTAATCTTTATTGTCAGGAACAGATTGCTAGGTCTTTGCTGATGCCGGAAAATCACTAAGAGAATTCAAACCAACCACTTTTCAATTAGCAGTCAAGTGCTTTCTGCATCAAGGCACTACCAAGGCTGCTTCCATAGGCATAGTTAAGCATATTAAGACATCAAGGATTCTTTTCAGATGCCCTCAGTAATACAAAATAGAATTTTAATCTGTATATATTGTGAGAAAGGCAGCATTTCAGCTCACATTTTATCCATAAAATCTAGTTCCAGATAGTGTTGCTGTACTTGCATTCAAACCATGTACTTTGATGGTTTCCACATGCTTTTCTAGAATTTTACTAAAAAGTACTTTTTTACACAATAGCATAGAAAAAGAAATATATGACATGAAAAGTTATCTGTACAGCCAAACCTAGTTACTCTCTCTAATTTTTAGAGGGGCTCAGTGAGAATCATCCAGGGAAGAAAATACATTACAATCATGGCCACATACATTGTTAGAAGCATTCTTATGGCATAGCATCTGATCACTGTAAGTTTTATCCATTAAAAGTCAAATGAGTAAAACAAACAAACAAACAAACAAACAGAAAAGTCAAATGAGTGGGCTGTTATATAGTCTTACTTATCTTTAAACAGTCCAATAATAGTAAACTTAAAAAATACTTTCCTGTGGGGCATATTTATAACTTTTCTATTGAGGAAAAAGACCTAGAAACTAAATTAAGATAATGAATAATTCAGAAAGAGTGATGGTGTAATAGTCAAATACAGATATTTTTGTTTCTTCTGAGTTCTCTTCAAAACAAAAATAACCCCAAAATTAAAGTCACTACCATTGAGTCAATCACTCCTTTTCGTGACCGCGCAGGAGTGGCTAAAACTGCCCCTGGGAATTTCTGACATGTAATAAGAGTTGAGAGAATAGTTCTTCCTGGGAGTTGAAAGCTCTGCCTGCATCACAGCAGACTGGCCAGTGGTTAACTTTTGTAGAGGAAAGCCCAGAGCAGAACCCCCACACCACCAGGGATCTGGGGATTGTTAAACCGGCAACGAGAAGCATATCTTCTCCAAGGGACACACCACCAACTCCCTCAAGGAAAGCATGAAAGGAAGAACTTATACCTACTAGCCCGCCTCAGAATCTACTGACATCATCAGAATGCAGTGAAACCCCAAAAAGCAGATCTTTTTTTTTCATTTTGAGTAATACTCTTTAATTATTGAATCACACTGTAACTTACATTCTGCACATTTTACATCTAAACAAATATTATTTACAAAACTGCTGAAATACTCAAATGCGACTTATTTTCCTTTTATGTTCCTTTGATATAAAAAAAGTAAAACATTTTGGAAGCTCACTCTTGTAATGCTTACAAAATGCACGTGGACAAAATTGTCATTTAGAAACTTCCTAAGTCCACGGGATGGTCTACAGATTCAAAGGGGTTAGACTAAATTGAGTGCACAATAAAAAAGACCTTTGAAAAAATTATCTAGATGTCCTCATTAAGAATTTTTTAAAAAAGATTTGCAGCCCTAAATGACAATTTGCTCTTTACATTATCAGCTAACTCTGTCCAGTCTATCATCTGCTAAATTATATTTTTAATTTTACAGCTTAAGGATGATGATAACAAAGTTAATTATTTTTTTCAGAGATAATGTTCCCCTATAAGCAGTCTAATTTAAAAATATCTGAAGATCCTGGCTAGGTGAAATAGTTTTTTCTCTTTATTCGTTTTAGAGACTAACGGTTGGGAGGCAGATTTTTACTATTCCATTTGTATATAATAGATTAAGTTGTAGTACATGGAAATATATGTTTCGAGTATCTGGACCTTAATAGAACTACTGTATTACCCCATTAAAATAACTGGTAAACTCTCTATTTGCCAATGTAACATGAAAAATATATTTTTCTAGTGGAATTTTTACAGACAAAGATGTAGAAAATAAGCAGTAACGATTATATAGGGGGAAAAAGATTATATATGAGGTAAAAAAAACATTAATATAACTAATGGTTTTAAATATGAATGACTGCTGAGCTTTTTCTTTTAATTCTTAATGAGGATATCAAGATTATTTTCTCAAAGGTCCTTTCTATTGTGTGCTCAATTTAGTCTTACCCCTTTGAATCTATAGGCCATCCAGGGGATATAGGAAATTTCTAAATGACAATTTTCTAAGTGTGCATTTTGTAAACATTACAAGACTGAGCTTCCAAAATGTATACTTTTTATGTCAGAGGGGCACACAGTAAAAATGAATACGCGATGTTTGCCTTTTTACATCAGTCCAACACCAAGAAGTTTGAAAGATATCTCCCAAGTCAAACAATGAGAAGAGGTTCATGCTCAACTTGTTCCAAAGAAAAGTGGCCAAGCCAAATATGGAAATTACCTAATAGACTATTAGCAAATGTTATTACCAAAGCCCACTTAAATTTTGCTAAAGGTAATTCAAAAAGTTACAACAATGCCTTCACAAGGAATTTCCAGAAATTTAAGGAGGGGTAAGAGGAGGCAGTGAATGAAAGATAACATTCCCAAAGTTAGATGGATCTTGACTAAAAGTAGTAAATAAAGGAAAGATGCCTTCCCTGTATTTTATTAACAACAAATGCATTTTATTTCCTGAATCATAAGAAATTATAGATAATATGGGAGAGAATGGGAAATCCTAATTGTGCTCATGAAGACCTGCACATAGACCAAGAAGCAGTCATCTGAACAGAACAGAGAATATTCTCTTTATGATCGAAAGTCAGAAATGGTAGGTGTTAGGGTTGCAGTCTTTCATCATTGTATTCAATTTGTTTGTTGAGCAAATAATCTGAGAAAGTGGACTATAGGATGAAAAATACTGTCTTAAGATGGAAGAAAACTTCATTAAAACTTGGGATTTGGAGATGGCCTTGTTCAGCAAGCTAAGCCTTGCTGAACAAGAAAAGGGCTGATAGCAAAAGAATACTCACTGCCATATAGGCTATCCTGCAACATAAAACCATGCTCCTCAAAACGGGTGCAAAAAGCAACATCATGATAAGTAAAGAAAAGATTGAAGCGAAGAATTTAATTTTATTTGCATCTAAAATCAGTGCCCGTGAAAGCATCAGTAAATAAATGAAATGACTTATCCACTGGGCAAAATACTTCCAGAGAAGGCATCTTCGCTTTTCTCATGCTGAGTGGCTATTGGATTTGAACCAACCATCTTGTAGTTAGCAATCTCTCCCTTAGTCAATTGGATTACCATGACTCGACGTAAAGCACATATTAGCAGAATTGAATAACTTAAACAGCTCTGCAATATTGGTGAAGGATACAGCAAATAGAAAAAAAAAATTAGGATGTGAGAGAAAGGTGAAGCTTTCCATTCCTGGAAAGAGCTACAGTCTCAGGACTCTACAGGAACAATTCTATCCTATCCTACGTGGTCGCTCTGTGGTGGAATTTGCTTGATGGCAGTCAGTTTTTATTTTTAAAATATGGAAGTTGTCAACAGCACAAACAACTAACTTAATTGTACTCACAGATGTATACAGAACATTCCACCCAACAAAATCACAATATCTATTCCTTTTCAGAATATGCATGGATCACTCCCCAGAATTTATCATATGTTAGGCTATGAATTAAATCTCAATTCATTTTAAAGTATGGAAAAATACAAAACATTTTCTCAGAACAAATGCTACAAAATTAGAAATCAAAACATGGAAACTGAATAACACACCACTTAAAAACTACTGGTTAGTAGGAAAAGCAAAATGCAAAAAAACAGACAAACGAAAAAAAATCCTAGAAGCAGACAAGAGTGAGAATACAACTTACCAAATACTTGAGACATAGACAAAGGAACATTCAGGGACCAATTCCAAGAAACACACACATCAAAAAACAAACAAGAGGGCTGAGCCCCAGTGGTGTAGTGGTTGTGCGCGGGACTGTGGCCCATTGGGACGGAGGTTCAATTCCAGCAGTGGGGCTGGGCCTCCTACTCCCACCACCAGAGAGCCAAAAAAAAAAAAAAACCAAGAAACAAAATCTACACCTTGCCCCAGTAACCTTAACTATTAGAGTAAATGGAACAAAAACAAAGAAAACACCTCTACAATCTCCCAAAGAAACAAAATACTAACAATAATAGTAGAAATAAATGAAACGGAAAACAATAGGAAGAATAAACAAGACAGACTGTTGATTCTTCAAGAAGATTAACGAAATTGGTTAATTGCTGGCAACGTTAACAGAAAAAGACGTGAAGATGTAAATAACAAGAAATGAAAGGGGCAATTCAACAAGAGAACCAATTGAAACAAAAAGAATACTGACAAAATACTTATGAGAAACTGTACTCCAAACAAATGTAAAAACCTAGAATATAGGATATTAATGAATAACTATTTTAGGAGGTAGCATATAAATAATATGGTGTTGAAGGAAGAAGTTAAAACATCACTCACTGCATTGGCAAAAAACAAGCCTCTGGGAACTGATTGAATATATTTCTGAGAGCTGATGAAACACTGGAAGCACATACTTGTCTAGGCCAGGAAATTTGGAAGAAAGCTACATGGCCAACTGATTGGAAAAGATAAATATTTGTGCACATTCCAAAGAATTTTGATCTACTAGACTGCTCAAGCTGTAGAACAAATCATTTATATCATACACAAGCAAAATTTGATTTAAGATCATGCAATGATGGATACACCAGGAGATTGACAGGGAACTGCTGGAAGTTCAAGCTGAATTCAGAAGAAGATATGAAACAAGGGATGTTATTGATGATGTCAGATAAATTTTAGCTGGGAATACAGAATACCAGAGTGATGTTTATTTGTGTTTCAATGACTATACAATGGCATTCGGCAGTGTGAGCCATAATAAACTGTGAATGACCTTGAGAAAAATCAGAATTCTGAACACTTCATTGGGCTCAGTCTGAACTTATAGGCAATTTGTGGGTACTTTGCCTACAAGGAATGGTGCATGTTTTAAAATTGGGAACAGTGTGCTTGACAGATGTACTTACCATACTTTTTCTATATAAATGTTGAACAAATTATGAAGGAAGCTGGATTATAGGAAGAACAGTGTGCCATTAGGATTCAAGGAAGGCTTATTAACAACACGTGGTCTGCAGACGACACACCTTTGCTTGCTAAAAGTGAGGAGGACTCATAGCACTTGCTGATGAAGAACAAGGATTATTACCTTCAGGAAAGATTTCAACTCAATGGGAGGAAAACCCAAATCCTCAAAATTGGACCAGTAGATGACCAGTCATGATAGATGAAAAAAGAGCTGAGATTGTCAAAGATTTTGTCTTGCTTGGATCCACAATCCACGCTGCAGGAGGCAGCAGTCCAAAGATCAAATGATGCATCGCCTCAGGTAAATCTGCTGCACAAGACTTCTTTAGAGTATCAAAGAGCAAGGATGTTTCTTTGAGGACTAGGTTATACCTGACCCAAACCCTGGTGTTCTCCAGTGTATCAGAAGAATAGAGGCATTTGAATTGTGTTGCCGGCAAAGGATATTAAAAGGACCAAGGACAAAATAATCTGTCTTTGAAGAAGTAAGGTCAGAGTGCTGCTTAGAGGCAAGGATTCCAAAACTATTCTGACTAACTTTGACCATATTGACAGGAGAATCCAGTCCCTGGAGAAGGACATCATGCTTGGTAAAGTGGAAGGTCAGTCAAAAAGAGGAATCTCTCAACAAGATGGATTTACACTGTAGCTGCAACAACGGACCCTGGCCTGGAAACAACTGTGTGGATGTGGTGGAACTAGCCAATGGTTTATTCTGTTTGCACAGGGTTATGCTATCAAGTTGGAATCAACTTGATAGCACAATAAAAACCACCAGAACAGAATGGGCACATTTTTAAGAATATCTGTCTAAACTAACCAAGACTGGAATAGAAAGTTTGAACAAACTCATAACAAAAGAAGACATTGAACAAATCATAAAACAATCCTCAACAACAACAAAAGTTCTGGTCCAGATGGCTTCACAGGAGAATTCTACAAACATTCAGAAAAGAACTGACACCATTCAAACTCTTTCAGAATGCAGAAAAGGATGCAATGTGTCTGAATTCATTTCATGAAATGAGCATAATGTTCATACCAGAGCCAGACAAAGGCAACACTAAAAAAGAAAATTACAGCCCAGTTAACCCCATGGACTCAAATGCAAAGTTCCTCCAACAAAACCCTAGTCTACAGAATCCAACAACATATCAATGATAACAATAACACATCATGACTCAGGGGACTCATGCCAGATCGCAGGCATGCAAGGATGATTCAATTTAAAAAATCAATGAAATCTTCCATGTAAAAAGAAAAAGAACCACCTGATCATATAAATTGATGGAACAAAAGGCATTTGATAATATGCAGCACTCATTCCTGATAAAAACTGTCAGTAAAATAGGAACAAAACGAAATTCCTCAGCATAATTAAGGACACATGCACAAAAGCAACAGCCAATATTATTTTCAATGAAGAAGAAAGCATTCTCCTTGCAAATGAAAACCAGACAATGATGCTTTTCCATCAGGACTCCTGTTCAACTGTCATAATTCCAAGTCATATTGATAGATAAGTGTAGGGGTGAAGATCAGTCTGCCAACCATGTCACAGCATGATGATGTTTCCCTGTGGGCATGGGCTTCTCATGAGGCTTTGGGAACTTCCTCTCTCTCTGTTAAGAACAAGAACAAAGTAGGAGGTCTCACATTTTCTGATTTCAAAATTTACCACATTGTTATAGTTATCCAAAGAGCCTGGTACCTGCAGAAAGACAAAAAGGCTAGCAGAACAGGACTGACAATCCAGCAGTAAATTTGTTTACCTATAGACACTTGATATTTGACAAAGGGCTAAAATATATAGAATGGAGAAAAGATAATATCTTCAACATAAAATATGCTGAATATTCTATCTATATAGAATATGTATAGTATTCTACTTTCAATAAGATATAATCCAGTATGGGAGGAAAGGGGAACCAACAACAATGATCTACATATGACCCCTCCCTAGGGGACAGACACAGAAAAATTGGTAAAGGGAGACATTGGACAATGTAAGACAGAAAAACATAATCATAATTTATAAATTGTCAAGGGTTCATGTGGAGGGGGGGGTGAGGGGGATATGAGAAGCTGATACCAAGGGCTCAAGTAGAAAAAAAATGTTTGGGGATGATGATGGCAACAAATGTGCAAATGTTCTTGAAACAATGGATGAATTGTGATAAAAAACATTATCAAATAAAATATACAAGTAAATTCAGGGGCCCTAAGTCATGGCACAGATAGGCTTTCAAATAAAACCCCAAATGCACTAATGGTAGATGACAGGATATTCTAAAAAGTAAGCATTTATGTTCATCAAAAGACTACTCTAAAAGAGTAAAAAAATCACCCCACAGCTTAGGAAAACAGATGATTGGCAAAAAGTATTTCTGACAAGAAATGAGCTCCCCAAATTATGGTACCAGAAAATTTCAAAACTTTCACATTAAAAATGGAACAAGTCCAATTTTAAAACATGCAGGGGACATGAATAGAGATTTCACTAAGAAAATCTTTGGTTGGCCAACAAATACATTAGGATCTATTGTTTTCATTAGGTTCTGTGCAGTTTTGATTCATGGCTGTCCTTTGTATAACAAAATGAAACACTGCTTGGTCCTGTGTCATCCTCACCATTGTTCTGTTGGAACCCATTGTTGAAACCACTGGGCTCAGGGAGGGTCTTCTTTCTTTTTTGCTCTCTACTTACTTTATCAAGCATGGCGTCTTTCTGCAGAGATTGGTGCCCCTTGATAACATGTCAAAATTACTTGAGATGAAGTCTTGCCATTCTCACTTCTAAGGAGCTTTTGGGCTAAACTTCCAGCAAGACATATATGCTTGCACTTCTAGCAGCCTAGTGACTTTAACATTCTTTGCCAACACCATAATACAAATGGATCCATTAGTATCAGTTATGTAATCATTTTTCATCTTTCACAAGCATATGAAACAATTAGAAACACCCTACCATGAGTCTGGCACTTCTTGATCCTCAAAGTGAAAGCTTTGCTCTTTAACCCTTTAAAGATTTGCCCAGTGCAATATGTTGCTTGGTTTCTTGAATACTGCTTCCATGAACATTGACTATGGATCTAAGGAAATATATCATTGACATTTTCAGTCTTTCCTCCATTTATTGTGATGTGGTCTATTGTTTCAGTTGTGAGTATTTTGGTTTTCTTTACATTGAAACACATCCATATTGAAAGCAATTTTCTTGATCTTCATCACTAAGTGCTTCAATTCCTCTCAGCCTTCAGCAAAAAAGGTTCTGTCATCTACATAGTGCAGGTTAATATTAAGAGTCATCAACAACATATGTGATAAAAGGCTAATCTCAAAGAGTAATAGAAAAGCTTAACATTTCAACAGCAACAAAATGGCAAACCATCCACTTACATAGGACCAGAAGATATGAGCAGTCATTTCACCATAGAACATATTCAGGTGCCAACAAATAATTTAAGAAATGCTAGAGATCATTATTGGAGCGTCTTCCAATCTAGATGTGTATTCTTTATTATTCCTTAGGGAGATTCAAATCAAACATTGATATCAGTTTGTCTTAGCAAGAATTTCAGTGTTCTATAATACAGAATATAATAACTGCTGATGAGTTTGTGAAGGGATTGCAAGTCTCAAATACTGCTAGTGGAATTGTAGAATAGTGCAAAACTGTACAAAACATTATGGAGTTTTCTAAAAATTTGAGAGTAGAAATTCCATTTGATTTAGCAATCCCACTTTAGTTTAGGAGGGGGGTTAAAAAAGTTCTTCAGAAAACCAAATAGAAAGCTAATGAAATTTTTTCTTGACTTCTTTGAAGTTCATTGATATATTCATAAATAATATTTGTTGAGAGGTGAACATACTGATATATTATTTAAAATAGAAGAGATCAAAATTACCTGCATGTCCATCCAGAAATAATGGATAAATAAACTAAGAGACTATCAGACAATAGAGAAGAACAACAAATATTCTTCAAAACAAATCACAATGCGAATGAATATTATAATGAGTGAAATTGGAGAATATTATAATGAGTGAAAATTGTCAATCACCACAGAAAAAATATTGTATGAGTCAACTATTATAAAGGTCAAGGGATTGTTTATATGATGACTATCAGGGTGAAGTAGGGAGAGATGGAAAATCTAGGTAAGAGATACATATATTAACTTGGATCAAAGGAAAGGCAATATAGAATAAGGTGATGTCAATACAATACCATTCAGGAAAAGCAAGACACAGATAGGCAGATGAGTTAAAAGCAACAAAATAAATACTATTACATACATAATTTTGCATTATCCAAAATAAAAACAGTTAAGTTAGAGGTGAATACAGAGAGGTAAGATGAATAAGTATGAGCCGGTGAAAGAGACCATACTTACGGTCATGGATAAGCCTGGGTAAATATAGCTGGATAAATATGCATGTGTGTCCTGTAAATTGGAGTGTTGACATTGTTGTTAGGTGCTGTTGTGTCAGCTCCCACACATGGGACCCACAGCAACCCAAGCACAACAGAATGAAATATTGTATGCTTCTGTGGCCTCCTTACGATGGTTGCCATGCCTGAGTCCCTCAATGCTGGAACTGTGTCAATCCATCTCATTGAGGGCCTTCCTTTTTTTTTTTTTTTTTTGCTGCCGCTCCACTTTACCAAGCATCATGTCCTTCTCTAGGGTGACAATATGACCAAAACATGTGAGACAAAATCTTGCCCTCCTTAACTCTAAGGATCACTCTGAAATGACCTTCATCCAATAGAGATTGGTTTGTTCTTTTAGCAGTGTATGGTACTTTTAATATTATTCTCCAGCACCATAATTAAAATGCATTTATTCCTCTGTGGTCTTCCTTATTCAACGTCCAGCTTTCACATCTATATGATAAAATGCTTGGGTCAAGTGAACCTTAGTCATGATGGTAACATCCTTGCTCTTCAATATTCTAAAGAGGTCTCGTGCAACATATGTACCCAACGGACGATGTCTTCTGCTCTCCTGACTGCTGCTTCCCGCGGCATGGATTGTGGATCCAAGCAACACAAAAGCCTTGACAACGTCAACTCTTCTCCATTTAACATGACTTTACCTTGTAGTCCAATGTTGGGGATTGGGGCTTTCCCTACATTGAGTTGCAATTCATACTGAAGACTACAATTCTTGATCTTCATCAGCAAGTGCTTCAATGCAGCAAGCAAGGGTGTGTCATCAGCAGAGTGCAGTTTGTTAATAAGCCTTCTTCTGATCCCAGTGCTGCACTTCTTCATATAATCCAGCTTCTCTGGGGATTTTCTCAGCGTATAGATTGAACAAGCATGGTTAGAGGTACACTCATGAGGTACACCTTTCCTAATTTTAAAGCATGCATTATTCTCTTGTTCTTTTCCATCAAATGCTACTTGTACAACTTTTGAATGATCACAGTGAACAAGTTTTGCCTGATCAAAATGAAGTGCTCTGGAATTATGGGTCTTTTCAAGGTTCTCAACAGTTTATTATGGTCCACACAGTTGAATACCTTTGTGTCGAAAGTGAAACATGAGTAAATGGGGTTCCCTATCAATGCACTGCTGTAACTGTTATTGGATAATCGTAAGCAAAAATTTACGTCTGTGTGATATCAATAATATTTCTCTATGATTGAGCATTCTACTGGGTTATCTGTTTGGAATGGGCACAGATATGCATCTCTTCCAGTAAGTTGGCCAGGTAGCTGTCTTCCAAAGCTCGTGGAATAAATGAGTAAATACACAAATACACATATATATATGTATATATGTATATATGAAACAAAGGACAGAAGTAAGTCAACCTCTTCATTGTCACCAAACACTTACAGGAAAAGGGAACTGACCATGGAGCCTTAAGAGCATAGTCGGGGGAAGCCATCGAGTTCAGTTGACAAAGACAATGGTCTACGTACTATATTGCTGAATAGCTACTAGATTCTTAAAATCTCTCTATATCTGGAGCAAAGAAGAATTTCAAAAATCAGAGACACATGAAAATAACCCATCCAAAAGTTGAATGGACCACATGCACACAACACGGAGACCCAGAGAATGAAATGATACCCACCTCTCATTGCTCATTGCTCTGAAAAGACTCATATAAAGAATGAATTGGATAGAGTGGGAGAAATGTGTGGAACAAACAAGATCATAAAAAAGAAGGCGAGGCTTGCTAATGAGAGATTGGTTGAAGAGACCCAAGACTCGTGTGCTTAGTCACCCTTCAGTCATGGAACTAAACTCACACAAAATGACTCAATTTTCAGCCCAATAATAGAAAGTCATATTGAGTGAACAATTGCACTAAGGAGGTAGTACTCATTAGAACTGCAAGCAATCTACTGTATATGATGAAAAGGGCAACATTTGTCCAGCTCAGATATGCAGAACCTGGCAGTGTTTCATTCACTCTATTGCATATGGGAACATTATGAGTTGAAACTGACTCACAGTATCTAGCAACATACCAGTACAGTGTTAATTTATGTGTGGCTTTCTTTCTAGAAAGTAGAGAGCATAAAGAGCCTCTGGCTCAGAAAAAGTGATCACTATTTGTGATTCTAAGGATTGCTTATCATATTTAATATTGAACAGAAAAGAATAAATCTTAGATTTTTATTGGTTCTGCTATTTTGTAATCCAAAGTCAATCTCCCTAAAGAAATGGGATGTGTCAAGTAGTGCTTTAAACACAGCCTCTTAAAAACACAGGGAATGATTATTTCAGCAAGTTTTAGTTTGCAGCAGCAACATATGCAGTGGCAGCTGTGTACTGGAGCTTGGAGACCAGGGATCCTTTGGAACCCAATAAAGAAACTGTGACTTGCATGTAAAGTGCAAAAACATCACTCTTCCCTAGTTCTGAATTATGCTGAGGCTTCAGAAGGATAAAAAAGACAAAGAAGCATATTGCAGTATCAATCTGATGATCTTCTACAGAAAGCTAAGCAAATTAAGATGAAATTAATTATAGGAAACCCCCCAATACTCCATGTAATAGTGAAAAATCTTCCTCATTCTGAAGCAACATAGTGTTTAGCTACATTTGTCTGTTCATTAAAAATTCCACTTCTATAGTATCTTCTCAGCATTATTAAAAATAAAATGAGGAAAGATGAGGAAAGGTGTAGAAAATTTATTCCTCAGGTATTGACTCTGTTCCCAAGTCATGCAGGCACAGGTCCAGGACTCTGGGGCAGCCTCAGAACACTCAATTTCCAGGCAGAAGCCCAGGGGGATGATGTTTTAATCTGTGTATAAACAAAGGGATCAAATAAAAACATCACATTTACAGATTCTAGATATGCTGTTTTTTATTGTCTGAGAGCAGAATGATTGCAACCATATGACTTGCCTCCCACAATGGGAAGGAATAAAGTCACAGCCTCCATTGCAAATAGGCATCTCCATTGCAAATGTGACACAATTGTGTGCAGGTCATCATTATTAGGCAGGGCCCTCTAAAGAAGCAAATCCGGTGACTCTCAGATATCTGGAAGAAAGAACTTTCTATCTAGAAGTCATTATGCATCAATAAAATATCCCAGCCCTGTCCAACTAAAGGTCTATAAGTCCATAAGTATAACTCACATCCATAAGTCTGATACTAGTTCATAAGTCCCTCTTCAGACCCTCACAGCCACAGGCAAAATGCAAGAGGATCATGTGGATGCAATTGTGGTGGCCACATCACAGGGCTCTGGCCACCAACAGGGTCAGCCAGAGAAAGGTGAAGGCAGAGAGAGGGAAGGGCAGAATCCTAGGCTCTCCTAATGAGAAGGTCACAACACCAGGATGTACCATCAGGGTGTGACCAGATTGACAGGCAAGACTCAACCCCTACCTTTTTATATAGCAAGTTGACATGAAATTATATAGCTATCAAAATCACCAACCTTTTTGTAGCAAGAGGAAGACATCTAAGAATGCCATACAGTCATGCACACTATTTACACATCATTACTTTTCAAAAGCCCTGATACTTCTGTTGCTCTGAAATAGGAAAGTAATTGGAATGGATGGGCTGTGTTTTATACCCACCCCTTATTGCCATTCTAAGCAAGTTTCTATGTGATGGACTAAAATTCCACATGGCTTGCTTTTTATAAAACTGAAACTGATTTGAGGAAGAAGGCTACTGTGATGGTCCAGGTTGTCTGCAGAAACAAATCCAGAGACACACATGTGTGCGATTGAGAGCATTATATGAGAGAGCAATTGTATATTGAGAAAACATCCCAGGCCAGTACGCATCAAGGCTCCACAGTTTGATATTAGACCATATGTTCAATAATAGCCTACACATTCCTCTTCAGACTCTCGTAGACATTTGCAATGATGTCAAATGCAGAAGATCATAGGCTGCTGGGCGAAAAGTCTTGTGGATCCCATCTAGCATTGGCTCTTCCAGCTCTGAGTGGGACTCCTCAAGAGGAAGGCCAAGGAGAGAGAGTAAATCTGTCCCACCTCCAGGGAGAAAAAGAGGAAGATCCCAGAATCCTCATGAGAAGGCCCAGCCCACAAGGAGGCATCAGTAGGTTGTGATCTCATTGACTCCATCCCTAAACTCCTGTTTATCAAATTGACATAAAAATTTGTAAGTACCACAGTCAATTTGCTAGTCTTTAGAAATAAAGACCACCAAGGCAAACCTTCGAGGTTGATTCCAACTCACAGCAGCTCGACAAGACAGAGTTAGAACTAACCCCAGAGCGGACCAAAAACGAAACATTTTATGGCAGCACATCCTTTTCCCACAGAGGGGCTGGTGGGTTTATTTCACTAACCTTTCAGTTAGCTGTTGAGTTCTTTAACCAAGTTAGCTGCTAAGACACAAACGAGTCTATAAAAACTCCCTACAATCTTGTGGACTATGGCAATTTACCTGCCAAGGACCTGAATCATTTTACAACCTCAATTAAAAACAAACAAAAAAAGGTTTTACTTTAACATCAAATGTGATTAAGGCTTTATGCTGACATTTAATAAAAGCTATTTCCATTTTTGTTGTTGTTGCCATTTCTTCTGAGAAACACTTTGCATGTCTTTGAAAAACAACTGACAACTTTAAAACACCCAGCAACAGGTAATAGAAAGAGCAAAGCACAGCCTATATAAATAATGATAATATTTTTCAAGTTTGTGAAGTAAAGGAAGAGTTCCTATGGGTCTCTTTGCCTTAGAACAATCTCAGCAGAGAATTCTTCCACCAGGAGAATGACTAGAACTATATGGAGAGGTGGCACACTGGTGTTGAACCAAAGAAGACTAACGTGGCAAGGGTTACAGAATTTAAGTTCCTATAAATAAAAAATTATATAACAGATCTTTGAAAACAAGCTAGATGCACAACCAGATGCCAAAAAGTAGCAGTAAATCCTTACATTGGGAAATAATCAGTCCACCAGATGTTTGGCATATTTGGCATAGTGGGATACATTGGGCTGCTCACCATGAGGAGATAAGTTGAAACCTCAGGAGAAAGATGAGGATATAATTTATGAGGCATACATCTACTGAAAAGATTTACAGTCTTAGAAATCCATAGGGACAGTTCTACATTGTCCTATTGGGTCTGCATGAGTAAATATAGACTCCATGGTGTTGAGTATGCTTTTTATGGTCTGGAGGAAAGTAAGAATGTGGTCATGATTTAGGGATACTATATCAATGCTTAAATCAATCACTCGTCTGAATTGTGCAATCTTTCTTCCGTCAGTGGCTATTATTTTTGGCCTAAACCATCTATCTGTGCTGACCTTGGACCTCATCAGGGGCAGTGAGGCCAATTTACTGGATTGTTTTTACTTAAACTCACCAGGCCACAAATTGAGAACACTTCCTTTCATGACTTAAGTGGGCAATTATTGCAGCTCTCACTGGAACTCATACTTGGATTCTTCCCACCTGTGGGAAACAGAACACCTGGGAGGTGATTATACAGACTACATTATAGCATCCCATGACCATCTAGTCCTCAGGGAATGTGGTTCCAACAATTGTGCTAAAGAGAGAACAAATCAGTTCTATTATCTCTGAAGAAATGGAAAGCTTTTCACCTCAGCATTTCTTCTTCCCTTACAGGAGGATGAGATCATGCTAATACCTATATGCAATACATAATATGATTGACATAAATTAGTACAGGCATCAATGAATACTAATGCCTATATTGGGTAGAGAAAATGAGTGATTTGACTTGCTTTATGGATTGGCTTACAAATTATGTTTACTCTCATATAGAAATCACGGCTGCTTTGAGCACAACTAGTTCATTTGCTACATTACTCTGATAGCAACAGAGCTTAATTTCTCTAAGTCGTAGTCTAAGTAAACATGCCTGCGATCTTCACTAGTGAGACAGCTCTAAAAGTTTTCTACTGTGGTACAAGTAATGATATCTATTGTCCTTAAACATAAGGAACCCTGATGGTGTAGGGGCTACATGTAGGCCTATGATATTCATGGTTAGCAGTTTGAAGCCACCAGCATGAGCTCAACAAGAGAAAAACTGGATTTTCTACTCCTGTAAAGAGTTATAATCTCAGAAACACACAGGGGCGTTGCTCTGCTGGGCCTTTGGGATTTGGTTTTGACCCTCGAACATAACTGTAGGCATAACCTTCCACCCAAACCCCAACCAAACTACCTTCAAGTGGATGCTGAGGTCTAGCAACCCTACAGGATACTGTATAGACTTGCCCCTGTGGGTTTCCGAGTAGAAAGCCTCATCTTTCTCCTGAATCCCACCAGATTACTTAATTAATATTTCCAGGTATAGGAAACTATAATTTTTAGATTAACTTAAACTTTTGAACAAATACCTCAAAAACCTTTGCTTAAAGACACTCATGTAATTAAAAAAATGAACTCTTCAGATCTCATTAGAAATAAATGCTCTCTTGTCTTCTCATCAAATGGAATTAGGGCAGATGTATGTTGTTGACATGTCATGAAAAGTTGACTCCAGTAAATGAAAGACAACTTTTATTGGAAGCTTGAGATAACCTCTGCAAACCTTGACTTCCAATTGGAAACCTCTCCCACGCTGCTGTCGAAAACTTATGTGGCATAGGCACCCCAAAGATATTCTGTCATCGGAAGTGGAAACCCTGGGGCTGCACTCCATAAGTACAGTCGACGCTTTATTGATAAAAATCGGAAAATAAACCTTCCATGAACTTGTAATTAGTTCACCAAGCACAGTGTTGACAAAAGCTTTAGCTCACCACCCTGGATCTCCCCCAGCGCTCGGCAGAATGAGAACAGTTCCTAGTGGTAATCATGCTGGGTCATGAAACTAATTGTGCTTTGTGAGGGTGAAGATTCTCAATTTCCGAGCCGGGGACCCTGCTGCATGACGGATGGACGTTAGAAATGTGGTGTGCTGCGCTCTTTCATCTCTGTCACTGGATATTTATTCTGACTTGGCTTCTAAATTATTCATTTTCTTTAAGCAATCAATATTAATAATCTGATTTGCTCCCTGGCATTTTTAGTCACACTTCTGTTTAACTGACTGTAAATAAAGGTCACTTGGAGGCTTCCTGCTGCTGTTCGGAAGGTCCTTGCCTAATTAATTCCCAACACTTTTTTCCCTCTGACTGTGATTAGCAGTTGCAATCAGGTTCAGCAATTAGCTGCCTCCTTGCGCTGTGATTTGCTTGGTTCAGCCCTGAGATGAGGCTCCGCTCGGTCATTCAGTCTTCACTCTGAAAAGAAACCTGAGTAGCGAGGATTTATTTTTCACTTCAAGGTTTACAAATTTGCCTATAATTATAGAGAGATTATTAAGCCCATCTGCCAGCTGCTTTAGTAATTTCCTTTTGTAGAGCCCTCAAATCCTGAGCACCTTGGGAAGCAGCTTTGTTGGCTGATCCTGAGAAACGGGGAAGCTTAGGGTTCCAGGACCATGCCCCACTGATTTTGAGCTCTTCAAACTTGGGGAAGATATTTCTCATCACAGTTAATACAATCACCTATAAGAAAGAGACCAGTAGTTTAAGGTTTGTAATGAAGCTTTCGAATGACCAGTTGCTGTTAGATATACCACAGCTTCTTCCCATTGCAAGTTGGGCAGCGCTCAGGAAAGGGGCCAGTGCTGCTTTTCCAGGAGATTGCCAAACTTTTCTTCCAAGGCACCTCTCAATAAACTTGATTATCCAACCTGCCAGTTCCAGCTGCACCATGCTAGGATGCTGTAATGAGTATCTAGTGACAATAAATGCATGAGTGATGCAATAAATATGCATTAAGAACCAGAGTGCAATACTTAACCTGGCAGGAGAGATAACATGATCATGAAGGTGGTTTTCCCAGGAAGAGGCTTATCCATGGCATTCCCAATGTGCTGACTCCTGCAATTTCCCCAAATGTGGAAAACTTGACTGCATACTTTGTGGTAGTGGGGCACTGCAGAAAAACAAAAAGAAGCAGAGTGCAGGCTATTTTCATAAGCATAAACCAAACCAAACTCAGTGCCAAGGAGTGACTCTTTGTGGAGTTCCAAGAGGGTAACGGTTTAGGAAGTGGGAAGCCCAGTCTTTATCCTGAGTTGGTGCTGCTGGTTTTGAACTGCGCACCATAAGGATTGCAACCCATTTTGCATCCCCTCACCCCCAGGGCTGCCTTAAATCAGCCTAGTAGCGGAGGAAGAAGATGAAAGCGGAAACACACAAGTCAGTCGACAAAATTGCGACTAATTTGGTGGAGAAAAGCAAAACAAAATATGATTGCCAGCAGAGACTAGTCCCTGGAGAAGCACATCATGTTTGGTAAAGGGGAGGGATGGCAAAAAGAGGACGTCTTCCCGGGAGATGGATGGACGCAGTGACTGCAACAATGGGCTCAAGCATACCACTGTTGTGAGGAGGGGCCGGACTGGACCGGGATCTGTTCTGTGGTACGTAGGGTCAGCTCTGAGCTAGAACGAACTTGTTGACACTTTGTAACATGAGAGAGAGGACTTAGCTTTAGAATGGATGGTTTACAAAAACCTTTTTGAGGTCTTATTGAGTTTTAGGTGTTCCAGAAACTGACGATGAGACTGTACCTACAGGGCAGTGAGCTATCGTTACTAGACAGGGGAGGAAGTGGAAGTGGCATCTAAGGACAGCTAATTGATCAGGAGACAAAATACCATTGTAGTTAGATGCCTGCCCTCAAATGCCACCTCTGTCATCTCTTAAATATATGACAGGGAGTTAAGCATCAAGTTTATCTGTGCCCTCTTTTCCTATATTCCTATGTGGCCAAGGGTGTAAAGTGTGATCATTATTATTTTTTGTTTTTTGTTTTGTTTTTTTTTTGTGGGCATCACTGCCTCTGGTGGTGTGGGCGCCACCCAGTGCCCTCCTGAGAGCGGCCGCTGGATCCGAACTGCCAAGCCCTCAGGCCGCAGTCCTGCACTCCACCACTTGTGCCACCGGGGCTCAGCCCAGTGTGATCATTATTAGAAACAATGTGTCTAATTACACATAGAACATTTCAACAAGACTTCAAAATAATAAGAATGCAATAAGGTTCAATATTCTCAATGGAAAGTGATAAAGAGTTTGAAATTTATTAAATAAAATGAGAGAACTTTGGGGTGTTTTAAAACTACTTTTAACAATCTGACTGAGTACCTCTGTCTTTAACCCGGCCAAAGTTGATTAAAGTGGAGATGGAAAAACACATTAAAAAAAGAGAAAATGCAGATGACATGCCCAAGGTACAGTGAGTGAGCTCAATAACTATTTGTTATCATCACTCTGATCATTTATTCATCCACTAATTGCCCTTTATGTACTTGTACCAGGTAATGATGGGTGCTTATTTTCTATCGCAGCTGTCTGGTATATGGTAAGTATAATCATTCATCTAAATTATTTGTGTTTAGTGAGCCTAGTAGTGTCAGATAAATTAGAGCAAATGGATTGTATGTTATTCATTTGTGCAGGCATCTAAAAAGAGGAGAATGCTGGTGAAAGTCTAAATAGATTCCATAGAATAGGCTGGATTGTGGTTGAAAGTGGAGTACAATGAATAGGGTGAGGTAGAACGGACAAGGACTAGGGAAGTATCATGATTTGGTCCGCCAAGTGTGACACCTAAATCAATGAGGGCCAGTGACGCAGGCCAGTCCAAAGGCAGGATGTACTGTGATCAGGACTAGGATGTTGGCCAGCACTCCAGATAATGGCAAGATGAGTAGCACCTAGGACAAAGTGTCCAAAGGTAGTGTGGCAGTCACCTAATCTGGAATCACTTTAAGGATTAAGAGTGTAGGGGTGGAGTCTAGTCTGCCAGTCTGGAAAGAGCCAATGAAATCTCTGTGTGGTCATGGCTTTCTCTTGAGAATTCTGAGAAATATGGCTGTCTTTCCCCCTTGGAGGTGAGAGACTCACTACTCAGTCCCTTGGAGATGCTCTACTGACAAGACACAAGGCAGACTCCCTGTGAGACATTCTGGAGGAGAAACCACATGGACTTACCTGATGGAACCAGACCTCTGAAGTCTGGAAAGTCAAATAGAGACTCCTGTCAGTGCTGAGATGCTGGAGAAGCCAAAGAGACCCCTGTAAGCCCTGAGATGCTTCTACCACTACTGGATACACAGGACTCTGAACCCACTGGTCTGTGATTGTTCTGGTGTGATTGCATGTGCTTCGTGAGTCTGCAGAGGACTTTATAGATTGCAATCAGACATATGGGCCAATATCAAACTTATGACCATGGACTGGACTGGTCTTATATATAAACCTGTCCCTTATATACACATGTGTGCTTATGGATCTGTTTCTATAGTCGACATGGACAAATAGAGTTTGCCTTCATCTATCAAGTTATTCATGCATTCAATATATAATTATTTAATAATTATTATATGTCTAACTGATTCTTCTAGGATATGGGGATTCTGGGGTGGGATGGTGAAATAAGCAGAAAAATTTGTGCCTTAATGAAGTTTACATTCTATAGGTGGGGAATAGACAAGAAAATGATGAAAAAATCTGTAAACAACAGTATTAGATGGCTAAAAGTAGAATACACAAGTATACATTTCTGTATAATGGAATGTGGAGGGTTTGGGGTGGGTATTACTCCAGGTAGACAAGAGAAACAAATTCATAAACATGCATTCCCAAATTCACAAATTCACAAACATGCATATGGATATAAGGGGAAAGTTTATATACAAGAGGCATGGAACACTGAGAAAGCATCCCAACCCAGTTTAGTCCAAGGTCATAAATTTGATATTAGCCCATATGTCAGATACCAGTCTATAAAGTCTCTTTCTGACTCATGAATCATGTGAAATGATACCAGAACAATCACAGACCAGTGGTTGCAGAGGCTTGTGTATCCAGCCGCAGTAGAAGCATCCCAGTGCTGGCAAGGTTCTCCTCATGGCTCCTTGTTTCCAGGACTCAAGGTCCATAACAGTATCCATTGGTGGTAGAAGTATATCAGCACTGGAAGAGGTCTCTCTGTGACCTCCGAAGCATCTCACCTCTGGCAGGAGTCTCCATGTTGCTTCTCCAGCCCCAGAAGTTTGGTTTCATCAGGCTAAGTCCATGTGCCTTCTCCTCTGGCCTCCTCCAGTCTCCAGGAAACAGGACCTATCAGCATGCTGTTATCTCATCTTGTCAGCAGTTTGTCTCCAAGAACATAGTAAAGTCTCTCACATCCAATTGGGAAATACCTGGAGACTTTCCAGAATTCAAAGGAGAAAGCCATGTCCACACAGAGGCCTCATTGGCTATCTCCAGATTGACAGACTAGACTCCATTCCTATACTTCCGGTGCTGAAATTGACACAGATCAGTGACTGCCACAGAGGGATAGCACAAACTGCTCTGTGCTGGATTGCTAACTATTCAATGAGTATGGGTGCTTCAGAAGCCAGGCCTGGCAATATGCTCAGAAAACATCCATGAAGATCTTCTGGAACACAGATCTGCTTTTCCCATAGGGGATTATCATAATTTGGAAGCAATGCAGCTGTAACTAGTTAGATTTTGCTTTGGTTGTAACTGAAAACTATCACAAGTGGGCGGATTTAAAGAAGAGAAATCTATTTTCTTGAAGTCCTGTGGTCTAGAGGTCAGAGTTCAGAGTGTCATTTTTACCTGTTGGTAGGGGTCATCAAGTTGGTTCTGATATATAATGATCCCATGAACAACAGTTTGAAAGCCTGCCTGGTCCTGCTGCCACCATTCGTCGGCATTCTTGAGCATGTAGAACCATATGCCTCCATCTTTGAGGGTTACCCCTGTTTGTGACTGTCTCTTCATGTCTATGGTATTGTTGTTTTGTGCCATCAAGTCAATTTTGACTAATAAGGCAAATCAGCAAGAGGGATCCATGGGATTTCCAGGCTTGTAATAATCCTGGAAGCAGATAGTGAGGTCTTTCCTCCTGTGTAAGGTGCTGGCGTGTTCAAACCACTAGCCTTTCCATTAGCAGGCAAGCACTTGTCCATTACACCAGGAGGACTCCTGCAATTCCCTTTCTGAAACACTCAGAAGGGATTTGGTTGAAAATTTAGCCTATCTTTCACTGTTTCATTAACATAACACTGGGAACGACTATTTCCAATAAGTATGTACAGATGAACAAGGCCAAGACTTCCATATATATTTTAAGAAGGCACAGTTCAATATGGCATATGAAGAACTAGTATTTGGAGTAGTTAGACATTGAGATACATGCCTGATTGAGTAGTGGATAGGTTTATAGGATGCATGCTTTCTAAGGAATATGTGTCACCAAAATAAATCTGATCATTTAGAAGAACCTCATCTTTCTGATCTATCATCCTTAAGACTCTTGTGGGGTCCTGAGCAGGGAAGGCATACTTTGAAAGTTGGAGTGTTTTCATGGCAGTGTTCGTGATCCTCAGAGTGAATACAGATGAGGGTGGTAGGTTTAGAGGTTGGCTCCAGTGGTGTCTGGCATAGTGCAAAGCACTGGGGTTCCTGGAAAGCAATTATTTCTTTGGGAGGGTTTGCACATTGCCAGGAACACTTTGAGGACCAAGCAAATTCCTTCTGGTAAAATCTTCTCTCCCAAAGCATCTAAAGTACTCAAGCCCAAGAAAACCGTACTTTTCTAAGTACATTGTATCATTAAACGGCTGAAGGAGGTGTCTAGCTTTGCTGTTGGCACTGAAGCTCCCTCTTTTCCTGACAGCTGCAAGCCACAGCCAGAGTGCCCCCAAATGAGCAGATTTCCTTTCTATTCTGTTGAGTTTGTGCATTTAATTTCACAGGGGATCTGACAGCTTTCTCCAGCTCTTAAATCATTCCTTTAGCACTCATTGAAAAGCACAGTGAGAGAGAAGAAAGAATGCTGCAGGGACTCACATGCAAAGACGTGTTATGGGCTATTCAAGCAGTCTTCTGTTTCCCAAGTATCTGGTGTCCAGCATTAGAACTGGAGGCAACAATTCTAATTCTCTGTCTTTATGACAGATTAACTAATGAATTCAAATGATGAGCATAACCCATTTATTGGACAGTAGATGATTCATATCATTGGAATGTGTTACATAAAATGTCATGGGTTTTTAATTTATGGACTGAATATTCAGTTCACGTGGTTCTATTCTTCTTTCTTGATATAAAGAACAGGTGAGGGGAACTGTACCTATTACATCCTAGGAAAAGATTTAAGTAGGAAAGACCTTCTCATACCATAAATGATTTCATCCTCCGCTCATCATTGTTCGATATAATTGAACAATTCTATTCACAAACTAGATATTGTCTCTATTAACCAATAGAAGAGAATGTATTGAAGAGTTTATTCGATCCAGTTTATTTGACCACTTTGGGAATCCACCAACAATTCTAGCAAAAGCCAAGCAGTGAGCTCAACTCCATATAGTTCTTTCTCTTCCCCCCTCCCCAACAATTGTAAATATTGACTACTTAAGTCTGCCCACATCCACCTTCTCCTTCAAGGTAGACATATGCTATTTTGGGGATATGTAATCTGCTAGCCATTGTACATATGCTATTGAGGACTTGGATATGGCTAGTATACTTAATTATAATGAATTTACATTAATGATTAGTCATGACTGGTGGTTGCCATGTTGGTCATCCCAGTAGACAAAAGGCTGCAAGACATGAATCTCATTCTCAGTCTAAGCCTCTGCTTTAAGCATAAAAATAATAATAGTCTCAGCTCTTTGTGCAAAATCCCAGCATTAAGGCATCTTCTAAAGAATCCTTTTCAGTTGTATAAGACTTGGTTTGAGAGATAATTTGGTGGTCCTATAGTTGAGTTCTAAGTATCTTTCACCTAGCACTCATAAATTTTTGTTGTCCAGCTATGAGGTATGTGGGGTGGAACCTGACTAGGCATGACTCTTGAAATCCTCATTTTTGCCTTGTTTTGTAGCCATGTGTGTCTTGGCACACAATTCTATACAATGAAAATGTTAATCTTTAGAGATATACAGCACTGTGAACCCTGGTGTATACACAGAGCACTTGAAAAGCCTTCCTAAACTCTAGAGGCAGAGCTCATTCACTCTTCTGAGGCCACTTGTTTTCTCAGCTGGTCTTTGGTAGTTAGAGGAAGGGAAGACACAGTGTGAGAAGTCCATCGTAGTGAAGGATCTTACTCGGATTATGCCCTGGTCTTATTTTGGACAAGTCACTTTCTAACTCCATGTGCGTGAACATTCTGTCTAATTGCTTTATCATTATGTCTCTCCAGATAAGTGCTGAGAGCTAGATTTAATGTGCTTGTTCTGTGACTCAAGAACAGGTACTCATATCTTTTAAACTATTACTTCTTTCTCTTGCTGAAATATTCTTTGTCAGGGGTTTTATGGCAAAGATTGCTGAACTGGAATTCCATCTCAATAAGTCTCTGTTCTGTGCTTTGGAATCAGTTCTACTCACAGTGATCTCATGGGGCATTCTTAAGGCATTTCTAGGCTGTCATCTTTATGGGAAGCTCTAGTTGGTGTGAACTGCTGACTTTATGACTAAATATTCAAACATGGTGCCCAGGTACTTCTTTTGTGCTCTCTGTTGCTGTTGTTAGGTACTATTAAGTGGGTTCAGACTCATAGCTTTGTACAACATAACAAAACACCCACAGGGTCTGCTTATGCTCAGAATTGTTTTCATGTTGAGCTCATTGCAGTAGCCTCTATGTCAATCCATCTTCTTGAGGCCCGTCCTCTTTTATCACTGCCCTTCTCCACGGACTGGTCTCTCAAGCAACATAACCAAAGTACATGAGAAAAAGTCTTTGCCTCTAAGTTGCATTTTAATTATACTTCTTCCAAGACAGATTTGTTGGTCCTTTTGGCAATCCCTGGTACTTTTATTTTTTTTTTCCCAAACTGTATTTCAAACCATTCTTCTTCAGGGTTCTTTATGAAACACCCAATTTTCACATGCATATAAGGTAATTAAAAACATCATGGCTTGGGGCACGCATCTCGTAGTCCTCATAGTAACCTCCTTTTCAACACTTTAAAAGAGGTCTTGTGAGGCAGATTTACCCAATGCAATGTGTTGTTTGTTCTCTAGGTTGCTCCTTCCATAAATATTGATTCAAGCAAGATAAATTTCTTGACACTTTCAGTCTTATCTCCATTTATCATGATGTTGCTATGGTGGAATTGTGAGAAATTTTATTTTTTTTACATGGAGTCATAATACATACTGAAGGTTGTAATCCTTGATCTTCATCAGCAAGTGCTTCAAGGCCTTCTCACTTCTCATCAAGCAATGTGCATCATGCATATCTCAGTTTACTGGTTAATAAACTTTACTCCAATTCTGTTCTTCGTCTTCATATAATCAAGGTTTTCTGAATATTTTGTCAGCACACAGATTGAAGGTATATAGTGAGAAGATACTACCCTGACACCCACCTTTCCTGATTGTAAAACATATAGTAGTTCCTTGTTCTCTTGGCACAACTGCCTCTTGATCCATGCACATCTTCTGAATAAGCACAATGAAATGTTCTGGAAATACCACTGTCCTCAAGATTATTCACAGTTTGTTATGATCCATGCAGTGGAATGACTTGGCATAAGGAACAAAGCACAAGTAAGCAAATTTCAGGAATTCTCTGCTTTGAACCCAAATCCATGTGATCTCAGTAAGGATATCCTCTGCTGAATATAGCCTGAACCTCTGGTAGCTCTCTGTCACTATACTGCTATACATTAATTGCATCAAGCACATTTGTGCGTAAGTTGCCCTCATTATTTTCTAGACATTTATTCTTAATTGAGCCCTCAGTTTCAGCTCCTCTTTTTCTCCCCTCCTTCCAAACCTACCCTTGTGGACCCTTGAAAAATGATAAATTATTATTATTTTCATATGTTACACGATGACTGCTGCCTCCCTTTCTCCGTTCTTTCTGTTGTTCATCTGCATGAGATGGGGGTAGGGGTGGACAATGTGATTACGTGTCAGTCATCATGATTGTTTCTCCCTTCCTCCACTCCTTTCCCCACCTTGATCTTCTTAGTATTGTTATGTCCATTCCTGTTCCTGGAGTCCCTGTATCATGAGCTCTTATGTCTTATCCATACCTGTGTCTAATCCACAGTGAAAGGCAGTACTAGGGTCATGATAGTGGGAGAAGAAGCCTCAAGGAATCAGAAGAGTATTTTGTGCTTTGTTGGTGCTTTACTGCACTCTGATTGCCTCATCCCTTCCCTGTGACCCTTCTGTGAGGAGATGTCCCATTGTCTCCAGAGGGACTCTCAGCCATATGGTTTTGTTTGTTTGTTTGTCTTGGGTCTTCCGATGCCTGTTACCTCATTTGCGATACACCACATGATAACACAGGCTGGTGTGCTTCTTCCATATGGGTTTGCTGTTTCTCTGCTACATGGCCACTTATTTAACTTCAAGCCTTTAAGATTCCACAGGCTAAATATTTTTTATTTAATTGAGTCATTTTATTGGGAACTCATACAGCTATTATCATGATCAATACATACATCAATCATATGCAGACCACATTTGCACCTCTGTTGCCATCATCATTCTCCAAACATCCTCCTTCTACTTAGGCCCCCAGTATCAGCTCCCCATAGTTCCCCTCCCTTCCCACTCCCCCTCCCCCATGAACCCTTAATAATTAACAAATTATCATTTTTTTATCATACAATCCACTATCTTATGTGCCCCTTTACCTACTTCCCTGTTGTCCTTACCCCACGGAGAAGTTTATATGTAGATCCTTGCAATTGGTTTCCCCTTGCTACTCCACCTTCCCTCCATCATCCCAGCATCACCATTCTCATCACTGATCCTGAAGGGATCATTTGTCCTGAATTCCCCATGTTTCCGGCTCCAGTGTACATCCCCTGGTCCACCTGGATTTGTAAGGTAGAATTAGATCCATGATAGTGGGGGGGGGGGAGCATTTAAGAACTAGAGGAAAATTGCATATTTCATTATTGCTGCACTGTACCTTGACTAGTGACTCTCCTTCCTGCAATTCCTTTGTAAGGGGTTGCCACCTCACCTATTGAAGGACTATATCTTTTGATAGCTGGATATCATCAACTTTCTTCACCACATTTACTTATGCACCCATTTTGTCTACATTGGTTGTGCTGGGAAGTTGAGCATCACAGAATGTCCAGGTTGTTAGAACAAAGTGTTTTTGCATGGAGGGAGGGCATGTACAGAGGCCTGAGGTCTGCCCACAACCTCAGTGTATTACCATATAAATATATGTATGTGGGCCAATGTTTCTATTATCATGACCAGAATTGGGAGTATACATGCATACTCCCCTAAAACTACAGGTTGGGGAGAAAGGCTGGCATACTACATCTACATAGACACAAACCAAGAAGGAAAAAGAGGGAAAAGGTCCATACCTCATATGCTCACACCAAACTTGGAGGATGATATCCCTGTACGGAGCTGCTAAGGTACTGAAAAGACTGTAGGGCCAACAGCACCTCAAGACATGTTGTCCCTTCACTGGAGCATACCACAACAGAGTATATTGCTGGAGACACAAGAATGGAAGCTAAATCTCCCACAGAGAGGCAAAACAAGAAGGGACCAAAGCAGAATAACAATGGGAGCAAAGAAAAGACACACAGCTCTTGAAAAGTTCCTCAAACAGACTTTAGACTGAAGGAACAGCTCCCAGAATCCCCCAGGACCAGCCAGGAGACAGTCATAAAAGTCAACAGATAGACCTGCAATTATGTATGGGTTTTTAATTTGTTTTTAATTTCTTTTTTCAAATTTTTGTTTCCTTTTTGTTTGCTCTATGTCATTGTTAGGTTACCTACATATATATGATAGGAATTAGAAGCAAGCTCAAGGAAATAGCAACAGGATCAATGGTCACAGAAGGACTGGGGAAAGAGAGATGGGGGAACAACCAGGGAATTAAAATCGACAGCAAAAAACAAGGACATAGAGATCCTAGGGATATTGGAGCAACAGCATTCTAGCTAAGAGGAATTACTAAGAGGCAGAAATAGGACAAATGTGATGGTGAGGCAGGAGGAAAGTGAAAGGAACCAGAGGAACAACCTAGATAACAAAGATATGGATAGAGATATGGGCATAGGTATGTACATATATAGCCTTAGTTTTGAATAAGGCTTTCAGGGCAGTTTGGACTTTTTTCCTTCAGTAACCATAGGTCCTTGATCACATGCTGTTTCTTTAAATGGTTGAAAGTAGACTAGTTTTTATACTCTATATAGTGACTATCTATTCTTTTGATATCTGTATTTTTTGATGTGTTCCCCATAGAAACTTTCAATATTGCAACTACAGGATTTTATTTTTCTTTAGTTCATTTTTTGGGGAGGCATCACTGTCCTCTGGTGGGAGTGGGAGGCCCAGCCTTGCTCCTGGAGACCTGCTGCTGGATTTGAACCGCCAAGCCAGTGGGCCGCAGTCCCGCACTCAAGCACTGCATCACTGGGGCTCAGTCCTCTTTAGTTCTTTTGGTTTAAAATATACTGAACATGTTCTTCCTTTTGGTTTTCTAACTCAAGGTCTTTGAACATTGTATTACAATATTTGACTTTGTTTTCTTGAGCGGCCCTTTGGAAATTTCTTTTTAGTATTCTGGCTTCATAATGTTTTACATTTGCTTAAGCTGCTCCATGATTAAAACTAAAGTTCAGATTCTTTTTTTTTTTTTTGGACATTCATTTGATTTCTTCTTTTGTTTCTGCATTTTTAATGACTCTTCTCTTTCTTCATGTATGATATTCTTAATGTCGTCCCACAGCTTGTCAGATCTTCCTTCATTGTTGTTCAATGCACTCCATCTGTTTTTGAAATTCCAAGGGCCTTAGGTTTTATTTTGATCTTATGGACGTAGATTTATTTTTTCACTTACATATGAGCAATTGATGGTCTGTTCCATTTGACCCCTGGTCGCTGACCTTGTTTTACATGCAAGTGTTGGGCTTCTTCATTGTCTCTTTACATGAATGTCAATTTGTTTCTTGTGTTTTCCATTTGGAAAAATCCATGTGTATATTTGCTGTTTATGTTTCTAAAAAAAGGTATCCAAGATGAAGCAGTCCTTGGTTTTTGCACAAATCTACCATGCAATCTCTATCTGAATCATTTCTATCACCAACACCACATTTTCCAACTTCTATTCATTCCTCTCTGATTCCAACTTTTGCATTCCAATTGCCAGTAATTATCAATACATCATGTTGCATGTTTGATGAAATTTCAGGCTGAAGACTGACAGAATTCTTCAACTTCTTCATCACTTACTTTAGTATATGGTGTATAAATTTGAATGATAGTTGCATGAACTATATTTTCTTGTATCCAGATAGATAAAATTCTATCAGAGACATCATTGTACTTTAAGATAGATCTTGGAGTGCCATTTTTAGAATGTCCCTTTGAAAGGACAATTGAAAAATGCCCTTTTGAATGCAACTCTTTTCTTCTAGAATCTGTCATTTTGGACATAGTAAACCATACGACTTTTTTAATTAAAAAGAAATAGCTAATATCAATCAATTTAAGCTAGAGCCCAGTATTCATGCATCCCATCTAATTTTGACAACTTTCAATTTTTCTGGATTCATATTTCATCCATTCCAAGTTTCAATTATCAATAGATGTTTGCAGCTATTCCTTTTCATTTTGAGTCAAGACTCACTAGCATATGAAGGTACAGTAGGCATTACTCCTCCAGGCTTTTCTCTGCCCATATTATTACAACTGAATCTTCTTTGAGCAGGCAGGTCTTCTTCAGCTATATCTCAGGTGCCTTCCTGCCCGAGGGTTTCATCTTCTGGCACTATTTAGGACAATGTTCTGCTATGTTCATTTGGTTTTCAGTGTCAGACAATGTTTTGATGTTATCCATAACATTTTCAACAGTGAATTCCTCTAAAGTGGACAGCCTATTCCTTCTTCCTAGTCTATTCTTAGTCTGGAAGCTTTGTTAAAACCTGTTTACTTTAGGGACCCTGGTGGTATTTAAAATATCAGCAATACACAAGTTATCACAATAAGGCAAACTGACAAATGGTTCTGAGTTCTCTACTCCTGATTTTTCTATTTGCTGAGTAATTCATCCTTGTGGAACTTTGAGTTGTGAAAGACAATAATATGATAGATAAGCTATATTATTAAAGATATTAAGAGAAGGAAAATAAAACCTCCAAGAGTACAGATTTGGCTATACAGCATAGCCTATTCTTTTATGAGCTCAGGGTTTTGCTTTTTGTTTTCCTGTAATTCTTTGATGAGAGACTGGTTTAAGAAGTTGAAGTATAGCCAGGATAAGTAAATTAAGACTGTCCCTAACTTTCTTGTTTTAAATTTAGAATTTAGTCATGGTTTATCCAGTGAGTCTAGCATCTTTTTTTATTACAACTTTCCTGGAAATCTCCACCACCTTTGTCTGTTTCATTCAATATCTCCAAGACATTTTTTTCTTTTTTTTCCAAATGCAAACTTTTTGTTTTGTTTTGTTTTTATGGGCATCACTGCCTCTGGTGGTCATGGGCGCTACCCAGTGCCGCTCCTGAGAGCCGCCACTGGATTTGAACCGCCAAGCCCACGGATTGCAGTCCCGCACTCAACCACTGACAACACCGGGGTTCAGCCCTCCTAGACATCTTTGTTTGCTGTTTTCTTTAATCTAAAAGTCATCTATTTAGCTCATCAATGACTTTCATTGTGTTGACTTCAGCTTTTCCAAATTTTTTTTCATTTTATATGAACCTAGATATAGAATTCAACCTTCTCTTCAGGTTTCACACAAATAATCTATTTTCACAATGAAGCATTAATGAGCCACATAGTCCTTACTGAGGGTATCCTTAATAGCAACAAAGATTCAGATATGTGAGAATATGCCCATGGAAAGCAGTGTTTAGTGTCATCTTATTCATTGTATTTTATCCCGTGTCCATTTTGACCTGTTCTGTTTTTTAGAGCTCTCAAGGATCTTCCTTTTATCCCTACTGTGGCCAGCCTGATAGCCCCTCTTTCTTCCATCTAAAGTATCATTTCCAATTATTTCTCCTTTGTCCCTCTCCCTATCTGTACACCACAGTCATCTATACATCAAAGCCATAGTTATTTTGAGAGATGGTAAAGCCTTTTCTTTCTTCCTGTTTCTAAAAATGATTTTATTGGGAGGTTCATACAAATCACATCACAATACATACATACATCCATTGTATGCAAAGCACATTTGTATACTTGCTGCTATCACCATTTTGAAAACATTTTTCTTTCCAGCAAAGTTCCTGGCATCAGCTCCTTATATTTTCCCTCCCTCTCCACTTCTTCCTCCCCATGAACCCTCAATAGTTTATAAATTATTATTATCCTGTCAAAACCTACACTGTCTGATGTCTCCCTTCACCCACTTCTCTGTTGTCCATGCCCCAGGGAGGAGGCCACATATAGATTCTTGTAATCCATGTCCCCTTTCGACTCCACTTTCCCTTTACCCTCCTGGTATCACCACTCTCACCACTGGTCCTCAAGGGATCATCTGTCCTAGATTCCCCATGTTTTCAGTTCCTATCTGTACCAGTGTATATCCTCTGCTTTAGCTAGATTTGTAAGGTAGAATTGGGATCATGATAGTTGGGCATGAGTGTGGGGAAGGAAGCATTTAAGAACTAGAGGAAAGTTACATATTTCATTGTTGCTACCCTGTATCCTGAGTGGCTCATCTTCTCCCCACAATCCTTCTGTAAGGGAATGTCACTTCACCCACAGATTGACTTGGGTTCCCCAATCTTAACTCCCCCTCATTTATAATGATGTAAGTTTTAGTTCTTTGATGCCTGATATCTGATCCTTTTGACACCTCATGCCACACAGACTGGTGTGCTTCTTACTTGTAGACTTTGTTGCTTCTGAGTTAGATGGCTGCTTCTTTACCTTCAAGTCTTTAATACCCCAGAGGTTATCTCCTGATTGTGCCGGGGTAAGAAATAACCACATTTGCTTATGCATACATTTGTCTTTGATGATCATATCAGGAAGGTGACCATGAAATGATATGAGTTTTAGTTCTTTGAAGTCTGATAACTTTGACACCTCATGGCTACACAGGCTGATGTACTTCTTCCATGTGGGATTTGTTGGGTAAAGCGTTTTCTTTTGAAAAAGCCATTTTCTAAGTGAGCAGTTGGAGTTATTCATAGCCCCACTGTTTGTTTTGAATCTTACTTATTAATTACTTCTCCTATGATAAGCTTCCTGATTCTTTCCTTTTCTCCTTTCTAATAGTCACTCCAATCTCTTGCAACATTTTAGAAAATAAACAATGATGATACTTGTTTGTTTTACCTCCCCAATGGCAACCAAGTACATAAGAAAGTTGCTGTAATGTTTCATTATTAAGGTTATAAACAGCTTTAATTAAGTACCATGTCAATTATTTGCTTGGGTATCCTCAATTACTCTCTGTGTTAGTCTGAGTTACCTAGGGAAACAAACTCATAGATACTCACCTGTGTATAGGAGAGGGTCCCCCTGCCCCCAAGAGAAATTGAACACTGAGAAAACATCCGAGCTTCATCCACAAATCCAATACTATACCATATGTCCAATACCAATCCACGAAATTCTCCCTGGACTCATGAAACACACACAATGACACCAAATACAGGAAGATCACAGAAAAGTGGGTGGCAAGTCTTGTGGATCCAGTAGCATTTTAAGTAAGCATCTTAGCATTGGCAGGGGTCTCAGCAATGCTCCTTCAGCTCAGGGAAGTAGTGTAGTTTCATGAACCTTGTCAGCTACAATGTCTCCCAGGGAGTCAGCTGAAAGAGAGAGAGAGAGAGAGAGAGAGAGAGAGAGAGAGAGAGGCAGACACACACACACACACACACACACACACAGAGAGAGAGAGAGAGAGAGAACCTCCCACCTACAAGAAGGGAAACCAGAGTTCCCAGTAGCAGGCCATGTCAATACAGAGGCCTCATTGGCTATGACCTGGTTGACAGACTAGACTCTCCATCATTCTTTTTTTTCCTTATCAAAACACTAATTTATTGTCTTATTATTATCAATATGTAATAAAGCCCCAACTCATCCTCACTGCTATCAAGTTGATTCCAACTCACAATGACCCTATAGGTCAAGGTAGAACTGCCCCTGTGAGTTTCTAAGTCTATAACTTTTAAAAAAAAATCATTTTTTGAGCACTTGTACAACTCCTATCACAATGCATGCATCCATCCATTTCCTTCACTCTTAATCCTTACAAGTTGAGAAATGATAACATAACTACCACAGCCTCTTAATTTTAAGAAGTCAGTTTTGACTCACGACATGTAGACAACTCCTACCCATACACGTAAATTTACCAGTTCCATCTTTCATAGTGTTCTCCTGTATCAGTAACTTCTCCACCGTTTTCCATTCCAAAATAATTTACAATCTTCAGTTCCACCCACTTCTTCTTCACTACAGGGAGCCCTCCAGTTTAAAAACTTTCACACATGTTTGCGTTTTCCAATTAGCTCTGACTATCCATAAAGATCCAAGGACTCTTATTTGTGAAACTCAACCCAAATCAAAATGTCCCCAAACCTCATTGCTGTGTGGGTAATTTTGATTCATGTAACTCTACAGGACAGGGTAGAACTGCCCATTTGGTTTTGGAGATTGCAACTGTTTATGGAAGTAAAATCCTCATATTTATCCCAAGGAGCAGCTGGTGATTTCAAACTGCTGCCCTTGAGCTTAGCAGCCCAATATATAACCGCTACACCACCAGGGCTCCCACATTTGTCAAATATCCTCCAAATCTTGAAAGCACAGAGAAGCTCCAGAAAGAGACTATCTAGGCAAGCGTGATAGGCCTATAAAGAGTCCTGTTCTATAATCTTTACAAATGTCAATATCATAGCAGAGAAAGAACTGGATAACTATTCCAGATAAATTAAAACCAAAGAGATATGATGACTCAATACAATATGTCCAGTTAAAAGCAAATTCTCTAAAGCACAGCACTGGGACATAAATTAATAGAATTAAAATATAGTGGGTGGATTAAACTTCTCTGACAATACTGTATTTACTGAATTGTGTATTATGATCAACACTGCAATTTTTGGTGCTTATATCCCCTATAGATATTCAAATAGACACAATAAATACTCTAATCTAGACATAGGGGAAATCAGTCCACTAATGCACTGAAAAGTATGAATGGTAGGCACTAGAATACTTTCCAAAGAGTTGACCATTTAAACACATCCAGAGGTACCTTGTAAGAAAGGAGTGCCGATCTGCTTCTAAAAGACCAACCCAAACTAAACTCATGGCAATCGATTCACACTCATGTCAACCCTATAGGACAAGGTTAAACTGTCCATGAGGTTTCCAAAACTATAACTCTTTAAAGAAGTAGAAAGTATCCTCTTCCCAAGGAGTGGCTGGCTCGTGGTTTTGACCTGCCGACTCTGTAGATTGCAACCCAATGTACAACCACTATGGAACCAGGCCTACTTTCTAAAAACCTGGAAATCCCCAAGATGCAGTTATACTCTGTACACATGGGGTCATCATGGTGTGTGACCATAATTGCATTCAAGGATTTCCAGGAAACTAGCCACTTAAGAAGGACATGAAAGGACAAGGGAAACTGCCATAGAAATATGATTGGTGATAGAGCACTACATCACACTTGCAGACAGGATTACAGAAGTGGGAATAGGAGCATAACTGGGACACATACACTAAGTTAGGTAGAAGGACTTACAAAACGATTCAGTGACCTCAAACCACGGCAGTAAGGATATGACTCAGGACCATGTGAACCTCAGCATCTAGCATTCCATCAAAGACACAGCCAGCTAAATTCCGAAGTCTAAGACACGCCTCCCTGGATTGGCTAGGGAAGTGGCCCTAATCCTCTTTCTGATGCACTGTACCCAAGTGCAAGGCTAGTCACCTTACCAAATAAATGGTCACAAAGCATTCATTGGAAATTAAATGTGTGGAGATTCAAAAAATGGATTTAGGATTTCCACTATAAACCACAGCCTTTGGCAAAATCAGGGCTCAGAAGTTAGCTTCAATGCAACACCTTATATATTTTCAATGTTAAAAGGAACCCTGGTGACATTATGAGTTATGTGTCGAGCTGCTAACCACAAGGTCAGAAAATTGAGGGAGAAAGTTGAGGATTTCTACTCCTTAGAGAACTGCAGCCTTGGGAACCCCCAGGACATTTCTACTCTGCCCTACAGAGTTTCCATGATTCAGAAGTGACTAGATGCCAGTGAGGGAGGGACAGATGTTAAAGTGAAATATCTAGCGCAAAATGATAAAGCTGCACTCAAAAATAATAGAAACTAATTTCGGTTTTTAAGTTAAATTAAATATTCAGTTCAGCTCAGTAACTACATTTCAACTGTTCACTAGCCACATGCTACTACTCTATTGGACAGCACAAACGACCCAAAGAAAGCATGCATATTTTATGTCTCATCTGTTCTTTTGGTTCTGCTGTGCTCAGTGTGGAGGTATGGAAAGGGATGGTTTTGGAGCTGCTCCCTATGCTTTAAGTCATTATTTCTGACAAAAGAAATGGAAAGGTAAGGTCCCTTTCAGCACAAAAAGTCATGGATGAGGTGATTTACTGTCTTTAGGATTTCTTTCCAAATAGAAATGTACTCATGCTTGTTGTGCTTCCTGATTAGATAAGTGCTCTTGTCTTGCTCATTTGAGAAGGCAACAGAAATGGACTGTAGCCATTAGGAGCTGCAGAGCCTTAGTGCATTATTCACCTCCACTTACTTTGCTTGTATGCAAAAATATTAACCATCTTATTCTTGTATGGAATAATGATGTTTTGTAAACATCACTAACTTAACTGTGAGTTAATTCATATGAGCAAATACATTGAATATTGTAATTATTTTGTTAATGAAAAAATAGCATTGCATCAACTTCTATTTTCGTGGCCATTTCTCTTCCTAAATGTTGGGGTACACATATTATTCATTAAAAAACAGCTGTGACATGGTTTTAATATCCAGAAAAATGAGAAACATAAGAAGTCTGAAACAAAGCAAAACTTGGTATAGTCTCAAATTTGCTATAGGCCTCTGTTTCTGATTCTTTTTAGGAAAGAATATGTTATATATAAAATAAATGTCCTAATATTTGTCTAATTTTCCTTCCCTTTCCTCTATATTATAATCACTACACAATATTGGTGGGTATCCTGCCCAGTAACAGTCACGTGCATTGATGATGCAGGTTAAAATGATATTTGAGGGCAAAGAGGATATAGACATGTCTGCCACCTCTGAATTGTGTGACCTTGAGTAATCATTAAACTTCTCAGTTTTGTTACTTGAAAATGGCAATGCCAGAGTATGTATTATTATAGCACTAAAATATGAGAATAATGTCTATTCATTTTTAGAAGGCAACATTAAGTTCTGTATAAAGTATCAACTAGTATTAACTTGCTCAAGGTTTATGTGAAAGGTAGCAAAGAGATACTTTTATACTTCCTTTTTTCCGACAGCATTCGATTTCTGTGTTGTACTCATGTTGAAACTTTCAGAGTGAATTGATTTTGATGCATGTGTAGTGTTCTGTTCAGTGTTTACTCTTTCTCCATTTGCAGGCATTTTTACTGTTGTCGTTTTTGTTATTATACACAAAGATCCAGCGATCCCTTCTATATATTTCATTGGATACAGGTAAACAATCTTTTTGTCTTTCTATCCTTAGAATAAGTAACATAGGTGTTAATGAGCTTGCTTTTAAACCAAATTGACTTTTGATACACCTAATAATTGCCTTCCTAAATCATTGATAAACTCTTGCTAGGCGGTAATGATGGGCACATATCAGATACATAGTAAACTGCTGAGACCTTGGTTGAGGAAGATCAAACATATGAGTCTTACAGCTTGTCTTCTATGCATCAGAGTTTAACACAGTCAATGGAGGGTCCATGGCAACTATGTAAGGAGTTAAACAGTGAGTGCAAAACCTTGGAAAAACTAATTGAGGAGTAAAGTGAGGGTGATTATTTAAAAGATAGCTTGTTTGGGATATTCATATTAATATACCTCATATATTTTTTGTTTCTTTAATGGCCTGCATACTGAGTAGATCAAGAAGATGGCTATATGAAGAAGAATTTAGCATTAGATCGTAAGAAGTTTCATTAATAATTGTGATCAGAAGATGCCCCGACCTTGCTTGCTGAAGATGAAGATCTGTTTTCCTTACTGATGAATGTCAAAGTATATGGTTTCCATCTGGATGACAACTTGATGAAAAGCCTTGCAACTGTACTATCTTAGGTCAGGTTGACTAGAGAAATAAATATAGTTACATTCCTATATATGTAATAAAGCATTTTAAATCAGGAAGTAAGTGCGTAAGTGCATATTATGAAAATATCCCAATCCCGCCCCGATAAAGTCCTTAGTTCTGACACTAGTCCTCAAGTCTCAGATTAATCCATAAATCCCTCTTCAGACTCATGCAACCACAAGCAACGATGCAAAATGCAGGCATATCACCCTGGTAGGTACAAAGTGTTATGGAGCTATTAGTGGTGGACACATCTCTAGGGCTCTGGCAGTCCTTTGAGTGCAACGGCAGTAAGGTGAAGACAGGGAGGGGCAGGGGGCACTTCCAATGGCCTTCTTTATGAGGAGATAACACCCACAAAAAGGCACCTTATTGACAGGCTGGACTCCAACTCTATCTTCAAGTTGACGTGAAATTATGGTAACTCTCACATGGACCAATAAGAAACATCTTGGTAAAATAAGATTGAAGTTGTCAAGGATCTCATTTTACTTGGATCCACAATCAACCTCCATGGAAGCAGAAGCCAGCAATCACACAGCATACTGTATTGGGATAATCTTCTGGGGTGCAGGGACCCGGCTCTTTAAAATGGTTAAAGATGAAGATTTTACTTCGAGGAGAGTTAACTCAAGTCAGAATATTTTCCATCACTTCATATGCATGTGAAAGCTTGACTATAAGGAAGGGTGATTGATGAATCAGTGCATTATTGAAGAATTATTGTATTAGTGATGAATATTAAATATATCAGGTATCATTTGTAGAAGTATTGCATCAATCTTGGAAGAAGTTCAACCAGGATATTCTACAGCAGTGAGGATGGCAATACTTGATCTCACATCTTATCAGCGAGGAGCTGCTCCTTAGAGAAGGACATTATGCTGTTTAAAGTAAGCGCCCTCCAAGAAGAGGAAGAGCTGGAAGTCCCTGGAGGAGATGGATCAGCACACCCTGTGGATGCAGCATTAGACTGAAACAGAAATGATGGTGAGGACGGTTCAGGACTGGGCAGTAGTTTGTGCTGCTGCACAAAAGAGCCAGGGTGAGAAAGAACTGAGTAAGCAGCGTGTAACACCAGGGTAAAAGTTGAAGCTCCAACGCTGAGGAATGGGACAGTATCTTTGCCTTCATGACAACTAGGAAGTGATCCATAGAAAGAAATTATAGAGGTGGTTAGACAGAGGCTTAATAGTTACTCAAAAGATAATGCCCCTCCAATCACAGTTTTACGTGTTTCTTTCTGCCTAAAATGTTTTATTTTTCCTCAAGATCCTTTCAGGTAGTGGTTCTCAACCTGTGTGTCGAACTCCCCTTTCACAGGGGTTGGAAAACACATATCTCCAATGGTCTTAGGAACCGAGGTACTGCTCCTTTATCCAGTGCCAGGTGGGTCCGCCACATGGAGATATGCCCACAGACAAGTACATAACGTACACTGTGACCCATGCTACAACATGCTTCAAGACAAAATGTCATTTACTTGCAGTTAGAAATAAATATTTCACAAGATATAATGACATATTGTTTCGTGATTAATCACTGTGCTTTAATTATGTCCAATTTGTAGCAATGTCAATACATAGTGCATATCAGATATTTACATTACAATTCATGACAGTAGCAAAATTACAGTGATGAAGTAGCAATGAAAATAATTTCATGGTTGGGAACCACCACTACATGAGGAACTGTATTGGGCATTAGGGCAAAGGGTTGGGGCATTAGGAAGGTTGAGAACCACTGCTCTAATCAGTTTTTAATTGTATGACATTTTCTCTCTTGGAAGACACTTCCAGATTGGGAGTTTTAATTAAAATGTCTTTATGTACATAAATGAAAGACTGGGCCTTTAAATCTACTTTTAGTTTCTAAGTTGTCATTTGAAGTTTGGTAAAACTACTGTAGTAATTTGAGTAGTAATCGGTATTTGAAAGGACACCATCTTTGAGTCAAACACTTTGAATTTGATAGTACATTAATAATATGCAGCAGAAAACACAAAATAATACAGTAACTGTGAACTAAAATAAACCTAAACCCATTAGAAACTACAATAAGTATAAATGGGTTAAATTCTACAGCTATAAGAAAAATAACCAGATTTTACCTTGTAAATTAAAATTACACCCTTTAAAAACAGAAATATTGAGAACATGAGGATACTAAAAGTTTAAGTTATCTGTTAAGATCTATAAGCTGCTGAAGCACTAATAAAAAGGAAATATATCTTTATTAATATTAGTCAAAATAGAGTTTGAAGCAAAAATGTGATGACAAGGGGTGTAAAAGTATAGGTTAATTATTCACAAAAATTATAGTAAGTTTCCTCTGTAGCATCAGTCATCATAGCCTTAAATTATTTAAAGCACTTGGTCCTCTGTAATTGATAGACTATCTAATACTGAAATAATTGTCCTATCAAAAACAGCAAAAAAGCTAGAAAAGCAATCAAGCAAACAAATAATTTTCCTTAAAGGCATTAAAAAACTTTAAAGGCAGTAATGATTTGAAAGGTGAAAGACCTCAAAATAAAGATGTAAACACAACTCTTTGAGTTGAATGCCATTTTCACTGCTTTTTACTGTAGCATATTTGTTAATTAATACGTAGTAAAAATGTAAAAAAAGGATATCATTGCTGATGTCAGATGGATCCTAGCTGAAACAAGAGAACATCAGAAAGATGTTTACCTGTGTTCCATTGGCTCTGCAAAGAAATTCAGCCGTGTGAATAATAACAAATTATGAGTGACATTATGAAGGATGGAAAGCCCAGAGCACTTAATTGTGTACATGTGGAATCTTCAGCACATAGACCAAAAGGTAGTGTTTTTTAAAAGAACATAATTAAGGGATATTGTGTGGTCTAGAATCAAGAATGATGTCTGTGAATGTTGTATACTTTCATTATACTTATTCAATTTACATCCTGTACAAGTAATCTATGGAGCTGAAATCAAGAAAAAAAAATGTAGCATTTAGATTGGAGGATGACTCACTAAGTAATTGCAATATACAAATGACGTAACTTTGCTTACTGAAACCAAAGAAGACTTGAAAAACAACTGATGACAATGAAATGCTTTAGATTTCAGTAAGGATTACAACTCAAATAAAGAAAGCAAAACTTTTCACAGCCAGATCAATATACAGCATCGTGGTAAATGGTGAAAAAATTGAATCAGTCAGGTATTTAAATTTATTCAGATCCACAATCAACACCCAAGCAAGCAGCAAGTCAAGAAATCAAACGATCTCTTTTTAAGTATTCAAAATCAAGGATATCATTTTCAGAACTAAGTTATGGCTTCATGATATTTTCATTCAACCTATTTACATGAAAAACTTGAACAATGAAGAAGGGAGATGGCAGAAATATTTGTGCATTTGAGTTGTGATCTTGGCAAAGAATATGGAAAGTGTCATAGATTTTCAGAAGAGCAAACAAATCTGCCTTAGAAGAAATATTGCCAGAATGTGCCTTTAAAGAAGGGATAGTGAGACTTTGTCTTGGGTGCTATGAACATGTTATCAGGAAAGACACGTTTCTGGAGAAAGACAGGAAACCTCATAGGATAGCAGGCTGCAAAAGAAAGAAGAATCTGAACAAACCATTGAGAAAGTAGCTTCAGTCACCACAGCAACTTCAATACAGCAACAATTGTCAGGATGGCACCGGACTAGCAGTGTTTCATTCTATTGCACTTATGGTATTTATGAGTCAGAACCCATCCGAAAGGCACCTAAAAATGACAATAAAATGTATAGAAAACATGGAGGTTTAAAATAGGAAATCCAGGCTATTTATTATTCCTGAGGGGAATGGAGGGGGAACTGAAAATAAAAGGGACGGGGGTGAGGTGGAGGGGCAGAAGCAGGATTGTGAGGCATAGGCAGTATTCTGCTTTTTGATTTAGAGAGTTTCACATATTATTTTCTAGGTGTATTTCTCATGTGGATGGGGACAGGGAACAAAACAGACTCCAAATTTTTATCCAAAACAGACTTCAAACTGCTGTCCACTGAGCATGTGCTGCAATTCCCAGCACAATTTTCCTCATTAACAATTTCCTCTTGGAGCTGTTGGAAAGCCGGCTCCACTTGTCGCTCTCCAGTTACTTCTGCTATTCCCAGGTTGCAAAACAGATCGTCAGGGGTAAGATCTCCAAGTTTTTAATTGTGGTGGTCCAAAGTCTTCTTAAATAATTGTCAATCAGAAAAAAAGATAATTAAAGCTGAGCATGGTCAAATATATTGGATAATGAGCATGAAAATTATGAAGACCAGTTAAGAATATGGAAAAGATATGAAGATCGTCATTGTCATAGCATCCTAGGGTTGCCTTATCAAAATATCACAAAGTGGATGACTTCAAAGAATATCCCTGATATCAGAATCCATGGCATCCATAGGATCATTCATTTCTTTTTCTATTTAAGGGCCTTCTTGGTCTCTCTTACTTCTGGGAGTTCCAGAACACTCTTGGCATTAATTGGCTTTTAAGTTCATTACCACATGCATCTGTTTTCACTGGTGTATCTAGCATGGTGTTTTTCTTTTTCACTCACCACTCAAAAGTGATTACTATCCACCCTTCCCTGATATGAATTAATTGATATCATCTTTAAAGAGAGTATTTCCAGTTATGGTTATATTCAACTTATCTTTTTGAAGGCAACATATCTTTTTGAAGGACACAATTCAATCAATTTGATGACAAGTGACAAGTGACAGTGTATGGATTGAAAACAGTAGAAAGAAGGGGGTAGCTCAAAAAGAATGGTTGGAGAATAAACTTTAAGAGAATTAAAAAAAAAAACAACCATTTAACATCATCCTTGGTGGTGTAAGAGGGCATCAAACAGGTTCCTCCCAGAAATGAAAACAGGAAAGTCCCTGATTTAAGACCAAAAGTTTTATCTTGATTCCACATTTCCAAACAGAAATTTTCCTTTATATTCTTCCCTATACAATTTGTAAAGAATGGCCTTGAGAGAAAGTATTCTCACAAGGGTTTTTAGTTAGAGACACAAGTATGTTTTCTTGATACATTGTTGAGTCCAAAGATGACTTACTTATAACATTATCTAAATAAATATAAAATGCTTGCTTTAAGAAGAAAAACATTAAGTGAAAGAAATATGGAAGAATTTTATGTTACCTATAATTGTCAAGAAGAAAGGAAGCTATCCATCTTTTACGTAGTCCCATCATCAGTACTTGCAACAGAGAGTTACTTAATAAATGTTTGTTCAATGATGTTCAATAAAATTACTTAGATTATTCCTCAAATTAATATATTTCAGGAAAGAGTATTTTTATATATCACAAAATGAAAGCATAATATACCTAAACATGATCATATTCTGATCACATTCTTTGGCATGGTATATTTTAATAATATTATATACATATATCCTTTGTTTTTGATAAAAATATATCTTCAAAGTGGAGGCATATAAGAATGGACTGGTTTAGCAAAGTGAGATTTAAAGAACTCAGCTCTTTGTTTAACAGTTGTGAACTCACTGAACATGGGACATATACTAGGAAGTATTATGGATTGAAATTTTCTCCAAAGCAGATATGTTGAAATCCAATATTCTGGTTCTGTGAGACCAGCCTTGTTTGGAAATCAAGTCTTTGAAGAGATTATCAAATAAATTAAAATATGATCATATTGGAGTAGTCCTACTCTAATTTGATGTTCATATAAAAGAGGATAAGAAGCAGTGATATAGTTAAAGATGATACAGTCATCTTATGACAATTCTGAAACTGTAGGACACAGCTATAAAATTTTTAAAAAGCCAAGTATTATAAAGAACCACCAAAAGATCAAAGAGAAGTATGAATCAAATTCTTTCTGAGAGCCCCCAGAAGGAATCGACATTATAGACATCCTGATTTTGGATAGCTAGACTCTAGAATTATGAGATAACTAATTTATGTTTAATAAGCTACCCAAGTTTGATATTTTATAGTATCATCTGGCAGTCCTAGGACACTAATACAAGGAGTGAAGGCACATAATAAACAGATTACAAACTGATCATTACGAGCTATAAACGAAGACTTGAATGACATGGTAATATGAACAAAGCAGAGAGCCAACATTTTTCACAACAGAGTGAATGATCTCCTGACAGAGTCTATTTCTTAAGGGGACTGTTTAGCAGGTACCAAAGTAAAGGGGAATAAAAAAATTGCAAACTAGAGGGAGAGAAGGGAAGTTAAACCACTAATTTAAGGAAAGACACATATTAGCTTGCATGAAAGGAAAGGATACAAATAAATACATAAAACCATATCAGTTGTAAAATGTAAATAAAATATAGGTAAAACATTCACACACACAAACCAAACCAAACAAAAATAACAACAAAGCATTGTGTTCTTCTAGGAAGATCATTATTGAACAACACAATTAGGAAAGGACTTCAAAATTGGGAATTTACTCCATATTTTTCAGACCACAAGACTCACTTGACTATAAGACACACCCAGTTTTTAGAGCAGGAAAACAAGACAAACATATTTGGAGTCAAATAGTACCAGTATACTAAATGCTCTGGAGTACTACGCCTTTACACCATAAGACGCACACTCGTTTCCCCCCAAGTGCGTCTAAAGATGTGAAAACTATAGCATTGTTTTTTCACCCTGAACCATCGCAGACTAAAATTAGATTAGATCCATATATTGTGATATTTATATATTATGACAGCTAATGTTTCTACTTGACTGGGCCAGAATCCTCAGTGGTTTGGCAGTTGAGACCAAGTAATTGCCATTGACGTGACTTAACATAAAGTCATCAACTCCATGATGGCATCTGCTATGAATTGTTGAGCAGTTGTGAGAAGATTTGGGTGGATTGCAACCCCCTAAATGAGGTCACAGACCTGATGCAATTGAAAGGACATTTTCTTGAGGGAGTGGCCTATTTACTATATAAGTGGAAGGTGTGGTGAAGTTTGCTTGCTTCTTGCTGGATATGGATCTAGCTCATCATCAGATCCTCTGTCTTTGAGTCATTTTCTTGATATAAATTTCTTTCTCTCTATATATGTAAGAAGCACTGCTGTTTTTCCTCTAGAGAACTCTGCCTCATGTATATATTAATGAATGCAACCTAGAAAGACATTGCGATAGCATTCAGATTTTTAAAAAGGAACTCCAGTAAATAGAGGTTTAGAGAGAGCAATGTGAGACTTTAGGACACTAGTATTACAATCTCCAGCTATTCTTCTTCTCTGTTTTATTCTGATTCTTTTGTACTATTATTCTTATTTTCACATCTTATTTATAGCATTTATCCTCATATGCCCTGTAATCTACATAATGGGGCTAAATGTATTGTGCTTCTGTCACTTGCAACTTTTTCTAAGCCAAATATATAATATCTTAAAAACTGTCTTCCGTGTCTGTTGAATTCTTGGATTTAGAAGTTATTAGTCTCCAGAGTAGCCATTCATAGGCTAAACTGAGACAAAGCATGGGTAAATAGGTTATAGGAAAAGAGAGATTTTACTTTTAATAATGGCTGATTGACATATAATACACCAATCTCCCAAATAAACACATTTACAAAAACTACATAAAATGTAATTCAACTATCTGTAAAATATTATTAGTTTATCAAAAGAGCTGGTCCTCAATGAGACAGCCTTCCGAGGAAATGAGAAAATTCAATAAGATCTATACGACAGTCCATGCTATTTTTTGCCTCATTCATGTACTGATTCGTAAGTGACATTGGTTGACAAAATTCATAAGTGACATTGGTTGACAAACTCATAAATCAAGCAGAAAGAATTGACTAATGGGTAGAAAAGCTGAACAAAGCTTTCAGATGCCTTTTGGATCTAGGGAGAAAAGAAAAGTGCAATTCCAGGTTAGCAAGCCAGCTCAAGATTGAGGGGTCAATGTAGTATGAAGGAATGGGAGGCTCAAAAATGTAAACCTGGCAATGAGCTGTTTCCCCATGAAGCATTTATCATTCATGAGTGAAAGAGACTGAACATTTAGAGAACAAGGAAGAAAAGAGGAGCTAAATGTAACTGTGAATAGTATGGCTGTACATTGAAGCTGAAAATCCACCAGTGTGCCAAGACTCCAGAAAACATCCAGATTTCTACTGTCACACCTGAAAGACGAGGTAAATGAAACCTTCAAGAAACCCATTGAAAACACTTGAACCCTAGTTCTTTGACTTCGTGAGAGAATATGCTGCTACATTATCAATAGGATTTACTTCTGGATTAGGTGTTAGGCTGCTAACTATAAGGTCTGCAGTTTGAAACCACCAGCTATTTTATAGGAAACAGGCGAGACTTTCCACTATTGTAAGGATTTACAGCCTCAGACACTCCCAATGACAGTGCTACTAGAGTAGACTGTGAGTTGGAATTGGCTCGATGACGATGAGATCTACAAGTTCAATTTCATTGATTATTAATGTGCAAATGTGTTGTTATCTCCATATACATCTCCATCAGCCCTCAAAATGGCTACAAAAATCTCCAAAAAATTTCTATTGCACTCTTAACCTAAATATAAACTGCTTTTATAGGAAAATGTGGTTTTGCCCACATAGTTTCGAGTTTGTGGCTAGCCAATGCCAAGTAGAGATTATTTCACACAAGCAGAGATTAGACTTGGTGTTAAAGTTGTGACTTTGGTGGTTAGGCTACAAGCTTAAACTCCACTAACTGCAATGCCCTGTTGACTTCTTAAGGCACGTGTTTTATATTTAGACTCACTTTCATCTAGTTGATGCTGACTCAGAGTGACCCCGCTGTGGCTTTCAAGACCGTAACTATTTACAAGATAGAAAGCCCCATCTTTTCCCCAAGTTGCAACTGGTGGTTTTGAAGTGCCGACATGGTGAACTGCAGCCCAATGCATAAACCGGATATCATCAAGACTCTATTTCCACGTAGAAAGGCCTGCAATTCCAGATTTGTTTCAATAATTTTGTAACCAGTCATATCTTGGCAGCCAAAACCCTGTTTGTACAAGGGAAGACAATTCTTGCAAAAACAAAAGTGGTCAATTAATGTTCTGCCAAATGCTGTCCAATCAGAAAAATATTCCAAATGTACCCCACATACCCTTAGCTGTACCAACCTCTGTAAGACTGAGCTCCTCTGACCACTGTGTCAAAATCTTCTTGATTCTATGTTTTCCCATTATGTAAAACACCATTTGAGAGAATTGATAAAACTCTTGACTTAAAGACAATGCTGCCTAAAGGGGAGATGACTATTATTTTTATTTTCATAAATGAAAGTGAACAATAAAATAGGTATGCATATATGACATTCCTAATGAGTAGAAACAGGATAAGATCATGAGTTTCATGTCTTCCATAACATTTTTTGGCAAAAAAAAATTTTTTGGCAATAAACAGCAGAATTAGGTATTAGGCAGATGTTAAGCAGACCAATTTAGATCTCATCTCATCTCATCTTTTTTGAAATGATATTTTCAATGTGTATTGATCTTATGCTGAAATTTCAAATACCAAAATCATCACCAAAACTAAACAGGTTTCAGTAGAGCTCCAGGACTATGAACAGGCAATCCATTTGAGAAGAATTAGTCACTGAAAACTATATACATAGCTATGAAGCATTGTCAGACACTGGATGATCCTATGAAAAGTACCAGCAGGATGTTGTCAGAGATATGCTAGAAAATGAGCCTTTCAAGACTGCAGGTACTCAAAATATGACTGAGGAAGTCTTGCTTTCTCAAAGTAGTTGACCATAGTAACCTAGATGGAGTATAGCCTGTGGGAATAAAGCCTTCAAGGCCTTCATTTGCTGACAAGTCACAACTTGAATGAGAAGAATCAGTTCCAAATATCTGTTGATAAACAGAATATGGGATGTATGAAATATGAATCTATGAATATTGGAAATTGTCAAAAGAAAAATGGAATGCATAAAGATTGTTATTCCAGGTCTTACTGCACTGAAATAAACTGGTACTGGCCATTTTGAATAAAAAATTATACTGTTTACCATGCCAGGAATGACAGATTCAAGAGGAATGGTACACTATTCAACATCAAAAAGGACATTTCAAGTCAATGCTGATTTTGATAGAACAATATGTATCTGTTTTGAAGGAAATTCAGTCAATACAACTACTATTCAAATTTATGAGAACTAATGATGCAGAAATTAAAGAATTCCACAAACATCTTCATTCTGAAATTGACCAAACATGGAATCAAAATCTGTTCATAATTATTTGTGATTAGAATGAAAAAGTTGGAATGAAAAACAGGAAGGAACAGTAGGTGGAAAATAGTCGGTGACAGCAATGAAACTGGAAATTTCAAGATATAAATTTGCAAGAACAATGACTTTTTCCACAAATACTTTTTTGAACAACACAACAAGCATCTATACACAGGCACTTTTCCAGGAGAAATACACAGAAAGAAAAATGACTAAACATGTGGGAACAATAGGAAATTTAATATCAGCAGAAACTCAATATCAAATAAAAAGATCTAGGCCAAGGTCTGACTGTGGAAGACACCAATTGCTCATATGGAAATTCAGGTGGAAACTGAAGATAATTAAAACAAGAGTCGAAACATAACCTTGAGTCTATCTCACTTGAATTTCAAGACTATCTCAAGAACATGACTCATTGAACACTAATGGCAGATGGGCTGCTGAGCTGATGGATAGCATCAAGAAAGTAAATTCATGAAGAAAGTAAAATGTCATTGAAAGAAAGAAAAGATCAAAGGGGTGTCAGAAGAAACTTTGAAATAGGCTTTTAATTGTAGAGTATCTAATGACAGTGGAAACAATGTAGAATCAACACAGTACTTCGGTGACTCCTTACAAGGTACTCCTTAGTCAATTCCAACTCCGTCAGACCCTCTGTGCAATTGAAGGAAACACTGTAAGGTCCTGTCATCCTCACAATCGTCCCTAATTTTGAGCCCATTATTAGGCTTCTGCACATGTCAGGAGATGAAAGATTTTATCTGGAGATAAAATATAGATATGAAAGCCGTGTCAGAAGAGGGAGGAGTCCCAGTCTTTGCAGTTGTTAGGCTAGTGAAATCCCCTTTGCTACTCTCCTGCATACGCTCCTGTCTGAAGCTCCCAATGAGAGTCATTATGCTCCCATACATCAATGCTGTGCATTTGAGCAAGACCATGAGGATGAAATGGAAGAATGCTTTCCAGCTGCTAAGGAAGAGGAATCTTCCTCACCTTTGCCTTCTCCCCTTTACTTCTCCTCCTCTGAGTTTTCTCCCCCTCTGAGTCTCCTAAGAATTCAGTAACCATAGAAATATCTGCTACTGGGACATGGAGTGTGTCCCAGAGTTCTGAGGAAACCACGACTTCTTTCAATTTGTTGATTATATTCAATTTAGGATCCGGCACGCATGAAGAGGAGTATTCAAGTTCTACCAATGATCCAAGTAGTGAATCCCTGTTCAGAGCCACAATAGATGATAAGTGACTGATTTGGAGCAGCTCCTGTTCCTTAGGAGCAAAAAAAAGGAGTCCATCATAAAGATAGGTATATTGGAGATTGTCAAAGAGCATGGGGCCCACTTCTCTCTGACAGTCCAGAGAGCCTGTGAGTGCACATAGAGCTTGCCTTTGGCTTGAATGTGAAGGAAGTTTCACCTGAAAACTCCTATGTCTTCTATAATACTCTCACCCTCACCTATGAAGGGATCCGGGATAATGACTAGGGCGTACATAAGACTGACTGGATTCTTGATAATGGTCTTGAGTGTACTCTTCATGGAAGGCAACTGTGCCATTAAGGAGAAGGTTTGGGAAGTGCTAAGTACAAACAAGGTGTATCCTCCAAGGGAGCTTGTAATCTTTTTGGTGACCAGGGAGTTCATCACCCAAGATTTTCTGCTAGGAATAGCACCTGGAATTCTAGCAGGTCCCCAACAGTGATGTATTTCTGTGGGTTCCAAGAACCCATGAAGAAGTGAGCAAGATGAAAGTCTCAGACTTTGGGGTTAATGTTTATGGTATATTTCCAAGTGTCTTTCCATCCTGGTATGAGGGTGCCTCGAAGGAAGAGGGAAATCAAAACAAGGCAAGAATTAACCCCATGGGTACTGCCACTTTGGTGACCAGTTCAAGTTTCAGGGACCTCTCCAGCAACTATTCCTTCCCTAACAAATATTTAGGAAGATTATTCACACTCTTTAAAGAGGGCAGCTCAAATACAAGTCATAGAGGGTCAGTGTGGGACTGGGTGAAAACTAACAATGTTGTCTTCCCCTTCCATGAGTAATTCTGAGATTTAACTCTATCTTTTTTTCCTATTATCCTTCTAATGATGTTCATTTAAGCAACAAGTTCAATTTTCTCAGATTCTCATTAATGAATGGCATCATTGGTGTCCATTGTCATCAAGTCAGCCTCCCTTCAACAAGACACAACAAAACCCAATACTGTCAGGTCTGGGTTCTCTCATGATTGGTTTCCCATTAAGTATTTGGGATCGCTAAATTTTTCATGAGCTGAGTTTCATATTTGAATTGCTAGATCTACCTTCCTGGCCTGTCTTTGTTCAGAAGTTCCCCAAAGTCTATTCAGTATTGTGGTAACTCACCATCCTCCAGTGATAATTGGTTTCCTGTGAACTGCATTGTCTGGGAATCCAACCTAGGTCTCCTACAAAAAAGGTAGAAGTCTAGCAATTATGGACTGTCATTGACAATATTAGTCATTGCTTTCTAAGGTTTGTGAAAGAAATTTGGAAACTTCCCATTGTATTTACTATTCAGTAATAAGTTAATGAGGTATTGGAATAAGAATTTCTCTTGCTATGTTAAAGAACCTAGCAGTAAAATAGAAAAGGTAGATGATGATCAATTTTTGGATTTCCCTAGGATGTCTATCCTGTTATTCAGCTTCATTAAAAATATATTATGTTGTATTTTCAAAAAAAGAAAAACAAAAGATAAAGTTGAACAAAAAATATCAAAGGGCAGCTTTTGGAAAGAAAATGCCATATGATAATTAAATATACAAAGACCTGGAGTTAGAAAACCAAAAAGGAAAAATACACCCAGCATAGCTTAAACTGAAAAAACCCAAGAAGAAATCAGGATCACTGTAACAAAAAGAAATGGTGGAGATTCCATATCTTATTTTTCAGTGGCTACTTCTATGAACATTGATTGTAGACTCAAGCAAGATGAAATCCTTGAAAACCTCAATCTGTTAATCTGTATCATGTCACAATTGTGAGAAGTTGCATCTTCTTTGCATTGAATTGCAACGCAAGCTGAGAACTGCAATTCTGGGTAGCATATCATCAAGAATCAATGACCTTGAAGTAAGAAGCCCAAGCAGCACTCAAAGTATTAGCTATAAACAAGGCTCTAGAAATTGATGGCACATCCACTGAAATGTAAGAACAAGCTGAAGAACTAGAAACACTCGCTGATCTATGCTAGAGAATTTGGAAGACAACGTCTTGGCCAACTGAAAGGAAGAAATTTATATTTGTACTAATTCCAAATAAACATGACCCAATAGAATGCACAAATCATGGAAACATATCATTAATATCACATGCAAATACAATTTTGCTGAAGATCACCCCACAAGGGTTGCAGCAGTATATTGACTGGTTGCTGTCAGAGGTGCAGGCCAAATTTAGAAGAGGATGTGAAACAAAGTATATATCATTGCTGACATCACCTAGATCTTGGCTGATGGCAGAAAATACCAGGAAGATGTTTACTTGTGTTTTTTGACTATGCTAAAGTATGGAACTGTGTGGATCATAAAGAACAATGGACGGTCTTGAGAAGAATGGGATCTCCAGAACACCTCATTGTGCTCATGAAACCTGTATATGGATCAAGAGCAGTTTTGTGAACCAAGCAAGGGCATACTGCATGATTTAAAGCAGAAAAGGTATGAGACAGGGCTGTATCCTGTCACCATACTAACTTAATATGTGTGATAAGCAAGTAATATGAGAAACTGGATTCTATGAAGAAGAACGTGGCATCAGGATGAGGAAAGTTTATCAGCAGCCTGTGATATGGAAATGACCCAACCTTGTTTGCCAAAAGTGAGGAGATCTTGAAGCACTTGCTGATACAAGGTCCAGAATTGCAGTTCTCAGCTTGCGTTGCAATTCAATGCAAAGAAGATGCAACTTCTCACAATTGTGACATGATACAGATGAACAGATTGAGGTTTTCAAGGATTTCATCTTGCTTGAGTCTACAATCAACGTTCATAGAAGTAGCCACTGAAAAATAAGCCTATGACTTTCACTGGTAAATCTGCTCTTCACAATCTCTTCAACGTGTTGAAAAGTAAGTATGTTATTTGGGTCCTACAGATGCCTGATCCACACCAGGGCATTGTCAATTGTATTATAGGCATGTGAAAACTGCACATTGGATAAGGAAGACAGAAGAAGGATTGCTGCATTTGAATTATGGTACTGGTGAAGAATATTTAAAGTAACATAAACTGGGAAAAATATGAACACATTTGTCTTGGAAGAAGCACAGTCAGAATGCTCCATAGAGGCAATGATGGTGAGACTTATTCTCAAATCTTTTGAAATGTTTCAAATACTAGTCCCTAGAGCAGAGCAGCATGCTTGGTAACTTAGCAGCCTACCAAACATGAGGAAACCCTGAACCTTGACCAGATGGATTGGCACAGAGGCTGCAGCCACCGATTGAAACACAAGAATTACTATAAAGATAGTGAAGCCCTGGGCTGCATTTTTTTCTCTTTTACATAGGTTCTGTGTGATTTCATGCACCTAACAACATCTGCCTCCCCATCCCCATTCAGCTTGCCTATTTATATAGCCACCTGTAGATATTGCTATTCCTACTACTCTAGGACTGTGTATGTAATAGTACTTACCTTTGCTGCCTTTTACTTTTGTGCTCCTCACAGTGCCTCTCTTTGTTTTGATCATCTAATGGTTACTTATTGTACATCATTTTCCCCTTCACCCAAGTTAATACGCACCTACCCTTTCCTTGGTGACATTATTTGCATCCTTAGGACTTACAACATGTAAATAAGTAACTTTGTTATGTTTTGTTGTGGTTAGAAATTGGAGAGTAGTTTGATCAATTTGATATTTTTCATATTAATGGCAAATGTGGTTTCTTTTAGTCCCATAGAAGAATGAAATTTCTAAATATGTATAGAATCAAACGTTTATTGAATGACCTTACTATTAAGGTGCATTGGGTGAAAAATATTAGAAAGTGTGATGTTAATAACTTAGCCCCTACATCTTTTATTTCTTTGCAAATCATTGAACCTATTGAAAAGCTGAGTTTTACCCTCCCCTGCTTCGCTGAATATCACCTATCTGCTTGTTTTTCCAACTGTGGTAACTTGAATACAGCCACGATGCTGAAAGCTGTGCAAGGTTTATTTCAAAGAGCAGTACAGTCCCTTCGAATGAGCGAGTTTCAGAAGATTATCCAGTCTAAGTGAACTAGGAAAGGGTTGGTGATCCACTTTAGAGAGTTAACCAAATAAAAAAACACAATATTTTCTGTCATGGTAATATAAGATGAGGCCCCTTGGTCATAATCCAATACTAGCTGCAACAATGGATTTAAATTGTTAAATGGATAATTCGGAAGTTGGTACCCAACCAGATGAGACTTTACGCTATTGTGCACAGGATTGCTAAGCTGACTCAGTAACAACTAACAACAGTAACAGTTACCCTGAACATTGTCTCCCTTGCTGGTCTGTATTGGAGCAAGTATTCAAGTGAAGGAGAAAAAAGGTGTTAAAAACAACAACAACAATAACAACAACAAAAACTTCAAGTAGACATTGCTTTTCTACTCCTGTAAAACTTATAGTTTTGGAAGCCTATGAGGGTAGTTCTACCCTGTCTTTTAGACTCACTATTAGTCAGAATTGACTCAATGGCCTTTAGGTTGGTGTCTTATACTTTAATGGAAGGAGTCCAATTCTGAAACAAATTTTGGGTTTGACACTTTTTTGATCAAGCGTGGTCACTCTTAAAATTCACTGATTTGGATCTCGTACTTCTCGTTTAGGTGATGCGTCAGTACAGGATGGCAAGGTTTTCTCGTTTATGTTTGAATTTATCAGAGTAGCTAAGAAAAAGACTTCACAAAACCCTCAACAAATTCTGATGGCCTCGCTTTGGCTCTGCATTCACATTGTTTACCATCACCGTTCATAATCTCTCCACTCCTTTTCAGACATCTGTTTCAGTATTTTTTATTGGTCAATTAGAGTGGCGAGAACTCTTACTTATTAATTTCTCTCAAGCAAAGAGTTAGATATTGAAATTAGCTAGGTGTTTGCTGGCAAGACAGAAATATTTTGGCCTAGAACTTTTAAAGCGTTGGCGCTAGTAGAAAATTCTAACTATGCCACATCCAAGTGGATTCTTAACCTCGTAAAATGTGTTTCTCCTTTTCCTAATCACAAAAGCCAGTGTAAACTATTTAATTCTGCAATTACAGGATGAAGAACTGAAAACAGCATAGCCTTAGGCAAGAAGTGAACATCCTCACACTATATCCTCATTAGTGAGGATAAATGTGTCATCTCTGGGCAACCCATTCTGTATCCTGTATTTGTGTATTAATTAAACAGAAAGCTTGGTGGTAGCATGAATCTATACGACAGGAAAACCGCACAGTTCTCTAGCTTCAAAAAAATAGTGTTAAAAAAGCAGTTTTAGGGTCTAATTAAAAAGGCCTCTATTTTAGTACGACACCAGGCTGCACATATGTTCACACTCACGGTCTCCCATGCTGCCTCGGAAACACATTTTGTTTCGTTCCGGGAACATTACCGCTGTTAGAACGTTGGTGTTCAGATTGGGAGTTGGAAAGCGGAGGGAGACAGAGAGGTTTTGCAAGAGGAAGGATTTTCATTGTTTCCAAGAAGCTGCTAAAATATGTGTATATCTGTGTGTTTTCTGGGCACTTCTCACACATTTTCAAGGCTCTGTTTTCCACCTCTGACTTTTGTCTCCATTTCCTGCCGAGTCTGCTCATTGCTAACGTAAACAGATGGAATCCCCCCAAAGTGAGAGAACGTGCTGAGACAGTGACTCCACAGGAACCGCTGAAGACGTCTTTGCAAATGGGAGAGAAAAGCTTTCCCCAACTCAGTTCAGCAAGGAAGGCAGAGCTTTTTGTTTGGCTTCTTTATTATTATTCAAATGATCAGGTTTGGATGTAAAGCATGGCACGGTTTTGTTCTTAGGAAGATGCATAAGGAATTTATTTTCTTATATGCAACTTTGAGGATATTCTCCTCAAGACTGATAGAAACTACCTAAAAAGGCATCGTGCTTGAAATTATGTATATTGAAACTGTGCTGAAGTAGACAGGAAGACACACAGAACCCTAGCTAGTGCCCACTGACTTTCTTCAGGGATTTTCAGCTCCTTATTATGAATAAAAAAAGGTTTTCCTTCCCCCCCCCCCACCCTGTCCTCTCTCTCTTTGTGGTACATACAATTTGAGAGAGAAGGGAGCTACCCATTCTGTTTTACAGAAAGGAAACATTTCAAGGGAAGGGGAAGGATGAGTACAATCTTTATTTTTCCCAGATCCAGTACTTATTCTCATCAACATAAACCATCTTGATAGTGTCAGCATATGAATCATTTGGGGAATATGAATCAAGAGGGGGAAAAGTGCATTTTAAGCATAAAATTTTAAATAAATTAACTTGTAAAATCAGGGAGTCTTCTTTCGAAATCGAATAAAAACCTTTCAGAAGAGAAATGGTGAACAATTCAGAGTGACAAATAGTCTGGCATACCGATATGAAACCCAGCTCACTGCCATCGAATCAATGCCCACGCACAGCACCTCTATAGGACAGGGTCAGACTGTTCATTAGTTTCTGAAACTGTAACTCTGTGTGAGTCCAAAACCACATCTCTTTCCCTTGGAGCAGCTGTGATTTCAAACTACTGACCCCATGTGAGCAGTCAACGCATGACCACAATGCCATTAGGGCTCCTAATTGTACGATATATTCATTTAAAAATTAATGGCATCTTGAGGCAAACCATTTTCTTTCTTTTTTTCTTTTTAGGCATCACTGCCCTGGTGGTGGGAGTAGGAGGCCCAGCCTTTGCTCCTGTCAGCGGGAATTGAACCTCCATCCCAGTGGGCGGCAATCCCGCACACAACCACTATGCCACCGGGGCTCAGCCCAAATCATTTTCTTTGAATGTGAAGCCTCTGTAGGCACTCGCAAACTTTGCAGTGGATACCCAGTGGTTAGCATCCACGATCTCGTATTTTGGAACTGTTTCCATAGTAATTCCATTTCAGAGTAAGTAAACTCTCCCTTGTCATCCCTTTTGACTGTCCACCATGCGTTGGTATGAATGGCCTGACTTACAGTGTTGATATGCCTCAAGGTCTTAGCCAGTCAGCAAGGCACATAATTTGGTGCTGTCATTTGAAGGCCATTTCTTCATGGCACGTAATCTAGATGCAGACTCTCTTCAGTACAATACTTCTCTCAGGCCAGCTATATATGAATCAATAAATGCAGACAATTTTGAAACTAGGATATTACATCCAAAACTAGATGTGAGAGCTTAGGGAAAAAGATTTTTTTTTCCTACAAGATTATAGCTATTAGTGAGCCATTGCCATAGCCAGCCCCCTCTCATGCACTCATCATTCTCTCCATTACACCCAGAGTGTTTTAATTTGATCTCTGTGGCTCCATGCTAGAGAAAGATGAAGCCCTCCGGTGAGAACAAAGCTCGAGATAAAAGAGAGAGACAACTTGAACCAGACGGGGCTGCAATCTTTCTACATCTGTGGGAAGAAGAGATATGTGATTTATAAAGCACACTAATTATGCCTTCACCTTTTTCTTCCTTCAAAATTCACTCCCATTCACATTCTGGGAATTTATATAAAAGAACAAAGATTGTTTCCTAATGTAATGCTCTAGATAAATTGTCTTTTTCCATGAGGAAAATGATTTTATGGAATTTCATCATACTTCCCACTCTCATCAAGGTCACTTTGACTCATAGCAACCATATAAATCTTGTTAAGAGTTGATTGTCAGCAGATTCCTGCAAAGCAGATAGTGGGCATGAACCAGCAACCTTGTGATTAGCAGTCCGAGACTTATCTGGCATCGTCACCTGTGCTCCTTTCCTTATTTTAGGTCTAATGAAATGGAGATTTCAGATGAAAAAGCTTGCTATCCTTTTAAAAATCCGTATAGTACTTCCCACAGACCATGTGCGGTAAAATTAAACTTAATTGACAACATAGTTCTAGTCATTCAAAGGCAGGCCCCACAATTCCTGAAAAAGGAGCAGAACGTTGCCAAACAGGAAAACTGTGACGATCATTCTCGTCATTTGTCTTCACTCCTAAAGGCTGTGTGAAGCAACAGGCTGGCCTGATTTGCTTTTGTATCTGTTCCTACATAACGATGGGGAAGGACTGCACTCAGCCCTACAGTCTGTTCTTTTCCTTATGTAAGCTGTCTTATTGCCATCATAACCACTGATAGTGACCCTCTCTCCCATCTGTTGATTTTTTTTTTCTTTTGCTGAAACAGTGCTTAGGTTTCAAAAATACGGATCTCAAAATCATTAACCTAGAAAGAACTTGGCCTTCATCCACTCTGTTTATGGGATGTTCAAGCAGTCTCGAGGGTTTGCTAAACTAAACGAATAGGCTGCAGAGAAGAGGAACACACCATCTGGCCAAGCCAGTCAGGCTGAGAATAGAGAGTTGATGCAATGACTTCAGGAGCATCTATGACAGCCCATGGAAATAACAGAAAGTTTGGCCCTAGGTATCTCCCTACCGTTGTAACCCTGGGATGATCGACCATAAGAAAGGATCCAGTGCTAATACAGAGCGATGATATTGAATGATGGGAGAGGTCAGAAACATCAGTGATTTATGATTCTAATAGCTGCTGCCAATCAGTGAGAAATGGACATTTTCTCAAGTTAAGAAACAGATTCCTGGGAATGACTATGGAAATACATTTTCATACATTAAGTCATTCAACACAGTAAGGAATCTGGCAATGTAAAAGGAAACCTATTTTGAATTTTTCATGCCCCATCAATTTATAATTTCTAAGCATGGATAGCTTCCTCTCAAATTTCTTTAAGAATTTTCCTTGACTGAGACCTAGGTTTTGCCAGTTAACAATAGCAACAATGACAACAACAAATTCTAATGGTTTATAAAAGAACACTTTGTTTTCTTGTTTCAGAATCTGAATATTTCTCCATCTTTACAGTATTTTCTGAACTCATAGCTTACAAATCTCTGACATCACTGTACTAAGCAATAGGTTAGACTTTTATTATCAATATGTGACTTGCATATACAAATTTATTTTGCCAAATAGAAATTCATAAATTTGGCATTATATTCATAGACCATATAGTAATTCTTCTCTATATCTTTCAATATAATTTTCTTCTCCATTTCACACTTGCTTCCCAAGGACCACATTCTCCTCTTCTTCTCTGCCATTTTTGCAAGGTCTTTTCTCAAAAGCTAGAAGCTTCCGCTAAGTGACACCTTGGCAGCTAGCCCCAAAGGTGATAGTTCAAATCTACCCAGAGGGGCTGCAAAGACATGCCTGAGGATTGACTTCCAAAAGACCATAGCCACTGAAAACTATGTGCCGCAAAGTTCCACTCTGACAGCCGCACAGTTACGAAGAATTAGTCTCAACACAGAGGCAACGGGTTTGGTTTCTTAATCTCTCTATTCCCCAAGTATTGATGTCTCCATGATTCAGTTTATGGGCATTTCCCATACCCTCCCTGGAAACAAGTGTGAGGGTGGTACAGGACTGGGAAATGTGTGAGTCCTGTTGTTCATAAGGTTGCTATGGGTCAGAACAGATTGGATGTGGCCTAACAGCACACTATGTTAAAAATGCATTTCCACGATATAGCCACTGAAAAGAGCTAGCAACAGCCGTTAACAATGAGCACCTAGATTGTGTTTTGAAGTGAAAAGGAACGGGCTTATGAAGAATCATTGAGTCCATCCCAGTATAAGGCAGAAGACATGTCAAAATTATACTAAAAAGAAATGGAGAAGGCTGACCGCAGTGCTTCATGAAATCAGGGATATAAGCAATGATCTCTGGCTGCTAGCATCAGAATAAAAACAAGATACTGATATATTTTAAGCTTTTTCTACTACCACCTACATAATAATTTTGATTTAAAAAATAGAACCTAAATCTAGTAAAAACATATAGATTTAACTACAAACTTATGGAAAATGAGGGGAAAAGAAGAAATATTGAGAGAAATGATACCCTTGAAAAGTGATCAGAAAAATCTTACATGTGATAATCATAATAGGACCATGATAAATTTATCAACAAATGAATTACAAGAAAATAAAGACAGTGTAGAGAAAGAATATAGATTTACAAAAACAATAACATACATTCTTAAAAATAATAAATTTCGGGCTGAGCCCCGGTGGCATAGTACTTGTGCACAGGACTGCGATCCATTGGGATGGAGGTTCAATTCCAGCAGTGGCTCCACAGGAGCAAAGGCTGGGGTTCCTAATCCCACCACCAGAGGGCAGTGATACCCCCAAAATAAAGAAAAATGATAATAAATTTCACTGTACAGATATTATTTATATTTTGAATCAAAAGTCAATTGTAACTAGTAATTTACTGATAGTTGATAAAATTGAAACAGTAAGAGTACATAATAGCCTTTTAAATAGTTTACTTGTACCAATAGCAAACAAATGAACTAATAGTGGTTGAAATAAAATGAAGGGCACATACATACTTTTTTGCTTAGTTTCTTCTACTATGTGTACATTTTAAATCACAATGGAAATATTTTAAAAATAAATATGCTGATGTGGACCGAGTTTATAACATTGGCCTAGCCTTTTTTTTTTCTGAGAATAAGAGTAATATGTGCCTATTCCTTCAAGCCATCAGAGTTGGCAGCATTTCTTTCTGTTGCCTGCAGAGTTGCTGTGTGTCTGCACTAATCCTATGGCACCTTAGAGTAGCAACAGGCCTTGGCATATAAGATTAATTGACCATACAAATATTGATCTTCATGCATTGAAAATGGTGTTCAAATTCCACAAACCCACCCACTGATCAACCAAACAAGCCAAGCTCACTGCCATGGCCTCCATACCAATTCACAGTGACCCTCTAGGACACACGGTTGAACTGCTCCAGTGTGTTTCTAAGACAGTGATGCTTTATGGGTGCAGAAACCCTCATCTTTCTTCCTCAAACCCCACAAGACCCCTTAAAATAGCAACCTAGCAGTCAAATCAATTTTTTATTAGCCTTCTCCTCTCAGGAAATTTCACAAAATACACCCTGTTGCTTAAAACCAGAAACCTGGGTTCAGTCCTGGATTCCTCCCTCTGTGCTTCTTCATCTAGTCCATTATCATGACCTATTAGCTCTACTTCCAGCATATATTCAAATGAACCCAAATCAATCTTCACCCCCTTCATTTTCCAAGCTATAATCATCTCTCACTTGGACTTCTGCTATTGCTTCTTAATTCATCTTTCTTACTCTACACTTGTTACAAACATAATCCTTTTTTTCCCAGAACAGTCAGGGTGGTATTTAGAAATATAAATGGGATCATGCTTAAAACCTTTTAATGGGCTTCTATTACATTTAGAATAGATTCTAAACTTACTTTAACTTCTGAGGTCTTACTTAACTTTCAATGTCATCTCATACTTAATTCCTAAGAAAGTCAAAGAATTTCAGCAAATGAATCTGGACACCCCAATTCCCACATATCTAGCAGCTTTAGCAGATAATAATAACAAGAATGCTATTCCATGCCTTATTTGGCTAACATTCTTTCTTTAAATCATTTTAGTGGGGGCTCATAAAACTCTTATCACACTCAATACATCCATCCATTATAGGTAAAGCACATTTGTTGCTGTCATCATTCTCAAAATCTTTTCTTTCTATTTAAGGCCTTGGTATTAGCTCCTCATATTTCCCCTCCTTCCCACTCCCCCCTCTCTCATGAACCCTTGATAACTTATAAATTATTATTAATTCGTCATATCATACACTGTCTGATGACTCCCTTCACACACTTCCCTGTTGTCCGCACTCCAGGGAAAAGGTTATATGTAGATCTTTATAATTGGTGTCTCCTTTCTATTGCATCTTCCCTCCACCCTCTGGTATCACCACTCTCACCATTGATCCCAAAGGGATCATCTGTCCTGGATTCCCCATGATTCTAGTTCCTATCTGTACATCTTCTAGTCTAGTCAGATTTGTAAGGTAGAATTGGGATCATGATAGTGGGAGGGAGGAAGAAGCATTTAAGAACTAGAGGAGAGTTGCATATCTCATTGCTGCACTGTACCCTGACAGGCTCATCTCCTACCATGACCCTTCTGTAAGGGTATGTCTCTTCACCTACAGATGGCCTTTGGTTCCCCAATCTGTACTCCCCTCATTTATATTGAGTAATTTGTAGTTCTTTGATGCTTAATAACTGATTCCTTAGATACTTCCTGGTCACACAGGCTGCTGTGCTTCTTCCATATGGGCTTTGTTGTTTCTGAGCTAGATGGTCACTTGTTTACCTTTAAGTCTTTAAGACCCCAGCCAATATCTTTGATAGCCAGACACCATCAGCTTCTTCATCACTTTTGCTTACACACACATTTGTCTTCAGCAATCATATCAGGAAGGTGGGCACACAATGATATGATTTTTGTTCTTTGATGCCTGATAACTGATTCCATTGACACCTTGTGGTCACACAGGCTGGTGTGCTTTGTCCTTGGGGGCTTTGCTGTTTCTGAGCTAGATGGTCACTTGTTTAATTTCAAGTCTTTAAGACCCCAGCAAATATCTTTGATAGCCAGACACCATCAGCTTCTTCATCACTTTTGCTTTTGCACACATGTGTCTTCAGTGATTGTGTTGGGAAGGTGAACATCATAGAATGCCAATTTAATAGAGCAAAGTGTTCTTGCATTGAGGAAGTACTTGAGTGGAGGCCCAATGTCCATCTTTTGCCTTATTACTAATCCTTTAAGTGTATGCATGTAGACATATTTCCCTATCATCATATATAAACATATTTATCTATATTCATGCCTGTATTTAGACCTCTAAAAATGCCCTCTACCTCCCAGTTCTTTCCTGTATTTCTTTTTACTTTCCTCTTCTCCCAGTATCATGCTCAGCCTTCATTTGGGTTTCATTAACTTCTCTCTGTCACCCTACTCTTCACCAATGCCTATCAGTCCTCTCACATTCACCTTGCCACTGATTTTGGATCACTTTTTGTTCTGTTATACCTGAGTTTGTCAATACCACCTCCTTCTCCATCTCCCATCTCTCCCTGCAACCATCAGTCCCATTGTTTTCTCCTTCGGACGGCTCATCTAGCCTATCTTATATAGATAGACTTGCAGAGATAATAATATGTACAAAAAAAATAAGACATCACAAGATGAAATGACAAAAGAAAACAAAATGATGCTAACCAAAAAAACCAATGTACAGAAAAATATATAAATAAGTGAAAAAATAATAATAGCAAAAGAAAAACCTATAAATAGTTCAAGGTCTGTCCACTGACCTTCAGGAGTGTCCCCTGGTTGAGTCTGGTGGAGTGCCATATCCTGGTCTGCAAATATATCCTTGGCACTACTGCAGGAACTCCATGCTCTGTATCTCCTGCTGCTGTGTTGTATGCCCTTAATGTTTTGCCTCAATGTGGTGGGATTAGACAGTGTTGTCCCAGTAGGGCTTTCTCCAGTGTTGTCTCAGTAGGGCTTTGGTCAGCGAGGGGTGGCCTCTTTCATAATAGGGCTGATCATATGGGCCTCTCTGTGCAATGACTATTATGAGTGGGGATATTGTCCTCAAGGCTCTGCAGGCCAGGATGCACTCCACTCTCTCTTCCTCCACCTTAATTTGCTATTCTGTGCTCTGGTCAGACTTGTCCCTCTCCAGAAGCTGCAGCCTCAGTGCTGTCCTCCAAAGCAAACTCCCCTGGGGGGAGGGGCAGCTTTCCATGTAGTTGGGATTGGGGTTGGGTCCTCAGACCCCTGGACTGTCTTCTTGCTCTATGTTGTCATGATGCATTCACAACCTGGAACACAGGGTTTAAGTTTGGTCCCTCTATCCCTGTGGACAATATGCTCCCCTTGAATGGGTTAGTGCCCCACTCCCCCACTATGCATCACCATCTCTCCACATCCTCTCCCCTCAGTTGACTACCGTATATAGTCCTGGATTTGGTCTAGCTCCTGCAATGCTACCTGGACCTCACCCCTGGGATTTCTCTATGTAGTAGCTTTTTCCCTATCCCCCTTTAATGCTCTTTTTGAATTTTTTTAAGCTTACCTCAGCGGACTCATATTGTACTTGTCCTTTTGTGCTTAGTCTACTCCACTTGGCATAATTTCCCCCAGTTCTTCCTAGGCGATGATGCACTTCATGCATTCACCACTGCTTTTCAGTGATGCATAGTACTCCATTGTATGTATGTATCACAACTTTTTAATCCATTCCTCAGTTGATGGAAATTTGGGTTGTTTCCAACTCCTTGCAATCATGAACTGTTCTGTGATGAACATCGGAGCACAGATGTCTGGCTTGTTTCTTGCCTCTTCTGGGTAACTCAATTTCCATTTGTTTTAGATACCATCAAATTTGATTTCCATAGTGGCTATGCATACTTTTAGGTTCACCAGTAGTGGTTGAGAGTTCCTGTCTCGCCACAACCCCTCCAACACTAGTTGTTTTCTTATATTTTGTATTGGGCTATCTTTGGGGGTGATAAGTGGTATCTTATTTTAATTTGCATTTCTCTTATGGCTAGTTATCAGGAACTTTTTCTCATATGTTTATTGATCATTCAATTTTCTGCCTCTGTGAAGTTTCTATTCAGGTCCTTTTTCCATCTCCTCAGTAGGCAGTTATGTTTTTTTCTTTTTGGAAGCTATCATGGTATTGTAGATTTTAGTAACAAGGCCTCTCTATGATGTGTCTTTGTTAAAGATGTTTTTCCAGTCCCTCAGCTCTCTTATTTCTCTTTTGGTGAATCTTTCAACATACACAGGTATTTTATTTTCAGTTTTATATCCCACTTATCAATGTGTGCCTCCTTTGTGTTTGTGTCTTTCCCGATTTCTGATAGCCAACTATTCCCTTTGCCCAAGATCTCAGGTTGGTCCCAATTCCCTCATTGATGGTCCTAATAATTTGGGATATGCTGTTAGCTAAAACCTCTAGTACAATATCAAATAAGATTGGAGACAAGGGACATCCTTATCTGGCCCACTTTTTCAATGGGATTATGTTCATCATTTCTCCATTGATTACCATGTGGGCGTTTGATTTTTCATATATAGTTTGTATTGTCTTGAAGAATTTTCCTTCTATTCCTTTCATCTTGAGTGTCTTAAACAGGAATTGGGGTTTTGCCTCTAAGTCTGTGATGCACCTTGAGTTTATTCTAGTGCATGGAGTGAAGTGAGGGTCTTGCTTCATTTTTCTACAGGTAGCTATTCATTCTTTCCAGCACCACTTGCTGAAAAGGGCATGTGCTTTCCATTTGATATTTTTGGGGGCCCTTATAAAATATTAGCTGTCTGTATGCTGATATTTGTATTTCTGGGTTTTCAGTTCTTTTCCATTGGTCTGGGTATCTATCATTATGCCAATATCATGCCTTTTTGACCACTGTGGCTATATAATATGTGCTGAAGTCAGGCAAAGAAAGCCTTCCCACTGTGTCCTTCTTCTTGAGGAGTTCTCTTCAAATTCAGACCTTCTTTCCTCTCCATATGAAGTTAATCATTTTTTTTCCATTTCTATGAAGAAAGATGAGAGTAAATGTATTAGAATTGCACTAAACTTATGTAGTGCCTTGGGTACAAAGGACATTGTTATTATGTTGAGTCTTCTGATCCACAAGCCTGGGATATTCTTCCATTTCTTGAGGTCACTCTTAGTTTCTTGTAATAGTGTTCTATAGTCTTCCTCATATAGGTTCTTTGTTTATTTAGTCAGGTCTAACCCTAGATATTTCAATTTGTGCTTGTCTATTGCCTGCAAAAACCGATAGTTTCACCTCTTCCTTCCCCAGGCAAATGCCTTTGATTTTTTTTTTCCCTTATGCTGTTAGCTAAAACCTCTAGTACAATATTAATTAAGAGTGGGGACAAAGGACATCCTTGTCTGGCCCACTTTTTCAGTCGGATTATGTTCATCTTTTCTCCATTGATTACCATGGGGGCTTTTGGTTTTTCATACATAGCTTGTATTGTCTTGAGGAATTTTCCTTACATTCCTATCTTCTCAAGTGCCTTAAACAGGAATTGGCATTGGATGTTGTTGAATGCTTTTTCTGCATCTATTGATATTTTCATGTGGTTCTTATAGTTTTTCATGTCAATGTAGTGAATGATACTCATTTTTTTTTGTATGTTGAACCATCTTTGTATTCCTGGTATGAATCCTACTTGGCCAGAGTGAATTATTTGTTTTATATACTTTTGTATTCCAATGGCTAGTATATTGTTAAGAATTTTTGCATTGTTATTCATTAGGGAAATTGATCTGTAGTTCTCCATTCTTGTGGGATCCTTGCCTGGTTTAGGTATCAGAGTTATACTTGCAAGTCTCTTAGTCTTTTACGCTTCGTAATTTTTTCCCATTGAAGTACATTTTCATTTATCTATTATATGATACTAATTTATAATTATGCACATATTTGTTTATATTTCTAATTTCCTATGTATTTCATTTTACTGTGAATCCAAGAAGAAAATCAGTTTCGATTTAATACATCAGCATTTATCATTTTCTAGCACATAGACACCCAATAAATATTTGTTAAATGAAAATTTGAAAAATGAATAAACCTGTCTATAAATTGAAGCTTCAAAAAGCATACCATTTGAAAATATAGATACTTAAGTATCTTCCACTTAAATGTGTTGAACATATTAAAGAAAAATACTTCATTCATCCATAAAGTCATCTAAGTGTAACACTGAAAGTAGCTCATGTTTTAATTTGATAATTATGGTTGAGTTTGCTCAGATTGAAATCTGAATCATATTTTCCAAGGAAATCTTTATTAGAGAAGAAAAGCTAAATGTGCTATTTGAAGCTTAACACTTCTGATTTTTGAATTTTTGATATGAATGCCATAGGATAAAAGGAATATACTTATTTCTTCCCCTTAAGTGATTTTGCTTTACATTATTTAAAAATATCCTAAGTGCAACTTCATTTATGCTCTGGAGTAAGATTTATATGAATTCACCACAAGGGATAAAACCAGTTCTGAGAATGTGGAATTAATAGAAAAGTATGGTAATAGACTTGTCATATTAGTGCCTTACTGCCCAGTTGTTTCCATCATATAGAAAACAGATAGATGCCATATTAACTATACTTATTTCAATACCTCCTTTGTTATAATACACAATCATGGGGGAGGGGGAGAAACCCTTTCATAAGCATATGAAGTTGCTAGCACAGACCTTCTGAAGCAAGATCCAATATCCTAAGAATAATGGTGCAACTTTTGAAGGGGTTGTGTTCTTGAATTGCTTGGTAACTATTGTTAGGTACCAACCATGTATCAAGGGAAAAGTCCTCAAGCTGTTCTTATGCCAGAGTCCACTGATGCAAACACTATGTCACTCGATCACATATAGGGCCTTCCTCTTTTACACTGCCCTTGCACTTTACCAAATGCAATGTCTTTTTTAGAGACTGATCTATCCTGATCATATGTCCAAAGTATGTAAGGAATCTTACCATCCTCTCCTTTGATAAACACAACGGTTGTACTGCTTCTAACACATTAGTTTCTCCTTTTAGCCAATGAGGGTACTTTCAATAATCTTCACCAATACAAGTGAAATGCACCTATTTTTCTGTGGCCTTCCTTTTTCAGGGTCCAACTTTTACATACATATGATGCAATAGAGAATATCATGGATTGGATTGTGTCCCACTTAGTCTTAAAAGTAACATCATTCCTCTTCAATATTCTAAAGAGATCTTGTGCAGCAGACATACCTAATGCCATATGTATTGTGATGTCTTATCTGCTAATTTCTTGAGCACTGATTGTGAATCCAGAAAGACCAAACCTTTACGGACTTCATGTTTTATCCATTTATCATGATGAACCCATTGGTGCAGTTGTAGAGATTTTGGTCTTCCTTACACTGATTTGTAATCAATATGAAGGCTACAATCCCTGATCTTCAGCAGCAAGTGCTTCATTTTTCCCCCCTCACAGTCAGCACGCAAGTTGTGCAATCTGCACAGCACAGGTTGTCACTAAGTCTTTCTCCAATACTCATGCCACATTCTTCTTCATATAAGCCAGCTACTCTGGTGTTTTGCTCAGTGTGAAGGTTGACCAGATATGGTAAGAGAATACAGCTGTGATGTACAAGTTTCCTGTACATCAGGTAGTGTTTCTTTCTTCTGTTTCCATATCTGCCTCTTGATGCATGTACAAATCCAAAATGAACACAATAAAGTGTTTTGGATTTCCGAATATTCTCAAGGTTATCCACAATTTACTATGGTCCTCACAGTCAATTAAATACAAGTAAACATTTGCCTGGTGTTTTCTGCTTTGAGCCAAGATGCATCTGACATCAGCAATAATATCTCTTGTTCCAAGCCCACTTCTGAATCTGGCTTGAACTTCTGGTCATTTCCTGTCAATATATTGCTGCAACTATTATTAGATCATCTTTAGCAAAAATTTACTTGTGCTCGATATCAGTGATGTTCCATATTTTGAGCATTCTGTTGGGTCACCATTATTTGAAATGGGCACCAATGAATGTCTTCTAGTCAGTTATCCAGGTAGCTGCCATCCAAATTTCCTAGTAAAGTTGAGTAAGAGCTTCTAATGCTTCTTTAGCTTTCTGAAACATTTCAGTGGGTTTTCCATCAGTTCCCAAAGCCTTAATTTTGGCTAATGCATTCAATGTAGTTTGAACTTTTTTCTTCAGTACCATTATTTCTTGCTCATATGCTACCTCCTGAAATAGTGGGCTGTGGAATAGCTCTAGTTGACACTTGCCTATCAGTTTGTCCTTCTGTGATGGCTTGTGTGCTACTATGATGCAGGAAGCTATGTCACTGGTATTTCAAATGCCAGCAGAGCACTCAGGTTTCAGCAGAGCTTCCAGGTGAAAAACAGATAAGGAAGGATTTGGTCTTCCACTTCAGATGAAGAAGCTGCTGAAAACCTTATGTGTAGCTTTGACTCATTTTTAAATAGTGAAAATACTGAAAGCTTAATGTATAATTGAGGCATAGAGTTGGCAGGGGGAGACCCAGAAGCTGTATCACAGATAAGTCTATTAGACAGAAAAATAAAATAAAACTCACTGAACAGAGCTTGAAGGTTTATAAAACTGTTCATCTTCATGGAAATATGAAGTTTTATCTTTCTCTGGTTCGGCTAGTGGTTTCATATTTCTTATTATGCAGTTTAGTAGTCCAAAGCCATTTTTTTTAATTAAGGGAAAACAATAGTTATCCAAAACCTATTCTGTGCTATTTTTTAATCCAAGTGAAAAACTTGAATACACATTAGAATTACCTGGGTATTTTAGATTTTTGCAACAAGATACTGTTTCCCACACCAATCAAAAGGGAATCTCTGGAGTTGAGGTCCAGGTAAATGGAAGTGAAGGGAAGGGAAATAAAGGGGAAGCTAGGGTAGAAAGGGGGAACCTATCACAAAGATCTACATAAAACCCCTTTCCTGGGGGACAGACAACAGAAAAGTGGGTGAAGGGAGACAACAGACAGGGTAAGCCATGGCAAGATAAAAATAATTTAAAAATCATTAAGGGTTTGTGAGGGAGAAGGGGTGGGGAGGAGGGGGGAAATGAGGAACTGATAACAAGAATTCAAGTAAAAAGAAAATATTTTTAGAGTGATGATGGCAACAAATGAACATACGAGCTTAACACAATGGATGGACTTATGTATTGGGATAAGAGTTGTATGAGCCCTAATAAAATGATTTAAAAATAATAAAATAAAATAAAATATCTGAAGGGACACATTGGACAGTGTACAATATGAAAAATTAACAACAATTTGTAAATTATTAAGGGTTTATCAGGGAGGAGGGGAAATATAGGGGGCTGATACTGGGGGCCTAAGTGGAGGGAGGATGTTTTGAGAGTGATAATGGCAACAAGTATGCAAATGTGGCCTGCATACAATTGATATATGTATGGATCGTGATTGGAGTTGCATGAACCCCCTATAAAATGATTCATTAAAAAAAGAGGGGGGGAGGAGGAGGCTATACCAAGGGATCAAGTGGAAAATATTTGGAAATGAACATGGCAATATGTGTACAAATATGCTTGATACAAATGATGTATTGAATGTTATAAGAGCTGTAAGAACCCCCAATAAAATCATTAAAAAAATAAAATAAAATATCTGACTTACTTTTCTTCCATGTGAAATAAGAATGACTCGGGTTCTATAATATAATCTTCTACATTTAAGAGGGGGAAAAAGTTTTCTAGTCCATCTGTGTGATCCTTGTTTGTCATGTTCCTAACTTCAAATCTGTCATATATGCTCTTTAGGTCTTCCAATTACATGCTATAATTACAAATAGTGCTTTGTGGTTCTATAAAACTCCACTTTGAATATATTATGATGCTTTTATATGAAAGAATATAAAATAGCCATTGATTTTTAAAATTTACCATATGCATATGTCGTAACCCAAAACTGCATACCATTCAATTAATAAAAGCAAGTAAAAGAGCAGCATAGTGAGAATGATACTTTTTGGTGAATAAAGAAATCCCTACAGAAATTATTTAAGATTTATCATATTAAATTTATTGATGAGAAATAATTATTACTTTTTTCATAAGTTAAAAGTAAGCAATTTTTCATGTAACAATGCAGGTTCTATAGTTTAATTCACACAGCCAAACAGAATCCTATAAGAACTCTTTTGGAAAAAGCAATAATATGACATTTGACCTATAAAATTCTGCATTGAATATTCTGCAATTAACTATATTGAAAATGAGTCATTGTCTGCAATCCATTGGCCAGTCATAGATTATTTGTCCACTGAAGATGCAGATTAAAAATATCAGAAAATGGAAAGGAAGACTCTGTGTCAAATATGAAAAGATTTTCCCCTCCAGATATTTTTAGATGCAAAGATTTAGGTAGTTTTTCTTAGAATAGGTAGGTTGAAACGCTGTTGGCCTAATACATTTTAAAATGACAAAATATCCACTGTTGAAATAATTTCACATGCACAATACATTTATTAAAAATAGACCATCATCTAGAGGAGAGTACAGTGGGATAACAAGGAAACCAGACTCTACCAGCATTTCCTGCACAGGAAAGATGCCTTTTGAAATATTCATGGGTCACTTTTTATCAAAGCAATTGAAGGGAGTTTAATAAATATTTTAGGGCCAGAATTCTTTCAAACTCAAACTTACTCCACTAGAAAAAGGTTTCCTGGACCCTCATCTACCACCGTATTTCTTTTCCTCCACCACTTGAACAGCCTCTAAATCTACAATACCTATCTGGCATTCATTGCTGCAGACATTGGGTTAAAGGAGTTCTTTTTGTCCTCAAGCCCCAAGAATTCATGTAACAGTATTTTCCCAAGATTGCTCTACCTGACCCACCAAGAGAAAGAGTCTTGGACCAAGCTTCTAGGCAAAATGGCCAACCTCTGCTCATAATATCTATTCTTTGTGGCGTGTGCCACATTATAGCATACATGGGCATGGTTAATGGTGAAATAGCTAGGCCACTTTAGAAGGTAAGGAAATTCTGAACCCAGTTTTACTTACCCTGATATACTATTCCTAAATTGTAGCAGATACTCCAGCAGTATTTGTACAATCAATGCATGAGTTACTCCATTACTCAGAATGGAGATGAAGGACAACAGAATCCTATAAAACTTGTGATGTAATGTAATTTATTATATTTGTAACTGCCACCAAAAAGGAAATGCCAGAGAACTTGCCACATTTTTTTGTAGGAGTCTCTGGATAGTGAACTATTTTATCATAAAATATAAATTGTAAGAAAGTTGAGCAAGGTTGTGAGAGGTGCCTAATAATAGGCATTGGGATTTTGGGGTGGGCAAAGATGAGAAAAAAGTGTTGAGGAGGGAAAATATCAAATTTCATAAATGAGAAACCAAGCTAACAATGCAACCAAGAAATATTTGCTAATAATTGTTTCTTAAAGACATCCAAAATATAATAAAAATAAATAGGCCAAAGAGCAGTGGGATAATTGGTAAATTGCTTTGCATGAAGATAAAGAATCTCAGTGTGAGAAAAACACTCAGCCAAGTGAAAGGGCAAGACACAAAGCAGAAACAAAA
>PVJH01007511.1:0-92377 GCA_004026705.1 Nesogale talazaci | reverse complement strand
GGATCTGTTGTGACGGCACAGCCAATGAGCGCGCAGGATGAGTTGAGGGGCGGATGTGGGAGGGGCTTCGCAGGTTCCGCCCCCTCTCTCGCTTGCTTCTGGATCTTCGGACCAGAGAGCTGCCTTGTTCTTCCTGTGCCTCGACCTCCAAGCAACACTGCCCGTGGGACACCTAACCGTGGACTGTGTTACTGTGAGTGGAGGATCCTTCGAGCCCTGCTTCGCCACGCTCCTGAGATATACATCTCTTGAGCTGGGGACTGTTGGACTCTGTCATCTGGCTGATAGTTGGTGACTGTTGCTCTGCCGTTTGCTGCCTCTAACCAATAGCCTGGATTGCTCTACAGAGGACTCCAGTGAGTTGCACTGAGCAACCTGTATTGTATTATAGTTAACTTTTTCCAGTGAGTTGCACTGAGCAACCTGTATTGTATTATAGTTAACTTTTTCTCTTTTATCTTATATACTTTTCTCTTTATATATAAATATATAAAAATAATTACTAGTGTCCTGAATTTTATTTCTCTAAGAGAACCCTGCCTGACACAATCTGTTTGCCCTTGTTTGCCTACTAATCCTTTTTTTTTTTTAATCCACAGCTTTATGGCATGATGGTCAGAGAAGGATGTCTGTATGACCTCTTTATTTTTTGAATTTACTTATGCTTGACTTGTGTCCCAGCATATGGTCAATTTTTGAAAAGGTGTCATGTGGACTTGAGAACAATGTGTATTTTTTTGCGTTTGGATGGAAGGCCCTGAATATGTCTATCATATCAAGTCGTCTTATTGTGGCATTTAGTTCAATAGCCTCTTTGCTGAGCTTCTTTCCCAAAGATATGTATTTCCCTGATAGTGGTGTGTTAAAGTCTCCTACTATAATTGTTGAGTCTATAACATCTTTTTTCATGTTCTGAATAGTCTGTTTGACAAATTTCGTGGGTCTCTCATTTGGCGCGTATATATTTATTATGCTCACTCGTCCCTGGTGAAGCATAATACCCTTGAGCGTTATAAAGTGTCCCTCCTTGACTCTTTTTATGGCCTGAACCTTGAGGTCTGTTTTATCTGAGATTAGGATTATGACCCCTCCTTTTTTTTTGGATTCACCATTAGCCTAATAGATCCTCCTCAAGCCTTTTAATCTTAGTTTATTCTTGTCTACAAGCTTAAGGTATGTTTCCTGAAGGCAACAGATTGAAGCATTATGTTTTCCAAGCCAGTCAGCCAGTCTTTTAATTTTAATGATGGAGTTCAGATCATTGACATTTAGAGTTATGATTCCAATCTGTGGGTTCATTGCTGGTCTTTTGTGCTTTTTGGTGTGTGTTTTCTTATTCCCCTTTTCATAGCTCTGCTGTGTTTTCATTGGGGTCCTCTTTAGTGTTATGTTTTCTACTTGTGGTGATATGTTCTTGGTGACTGGGGTTAGTCTGTTGGCTCTTTGATAAGTTTTGGAGTATAGGATGTTCTCCTGTTTATACTTGGTGGGTGTTGGTCTTCTGGCCATAGTGAGTCAGCAAGGATTTTCCTCAGAGTTGGGTGTCTCATGGCATATTCTTTGAGTTTTTCCTTATTTTGGAAGACCCTTATTTCCCCATCTATCTTGATAGATAGCTTTTCCGGGTAAAGAATTCTGGGGGAGGCGTTATTTTCCTTCAACTTCTGGAAGATATTGGTCCACTCTCTTCTTCTCTTTATGGTTTATGTTGATAGGTCTGCACATATTCTTACCTGAGAGCCCTTATATGTGACCATCCTCTTTTCTCTTGCTGTTTCAGGATCTTGACTTTCTCCTCCAAGTTGGATATTTTAGCTATTATATGCCTTGGCGAGTTCTTCCTGGGGTCTACTCTACATGGTGTCCTCTCTGCTTCTTGTATGAAAGGCTGGTTCTCAATCATTAGGTTGGGGAAATTTTCTTTCAGAAATTCCTTAGTTAAATCAATTGTTGATCTCTTCACTGTATCCTGTTCTGCTAAGCCAATGATTCAGATGTTGTTTCTTTTCATAGCATCACTCATTGATCTCAGGTTTTCCTCTGTCTCCTTTGTTATCTTATTTGATTTTGTTTTCATGTTTATTGAGGTCAACTTGGTTGTCTTCCAGATCCCTGATATGAGTCTCAGCCCCATCTAATATGTTCATGAGATCAGCAACTCTACACGCAGCTCCTGCTATTCCCCCTGTTAACTCCTGTATTTCCCTCTGGTGTTTGATCCTCATTCCCTCTACTGTGGACTTCATCCCTTCTATTGTGGCCTTCATCCCCTCTATCATTGCATCCTTTGTCTGTGTAGCTTCCTTCATCTCTTTTGTTTCTCCTATCAACCTTCTAAGAATTTCTTTTTGTGGCACAACCATAACAGATTCTTCTATGAGTGTAATGAGATCTGTTTCCATAGTTCATCTTTCTTGTTTGCTCATCAACATTGATGTTATACTCTTTTGTTTACTTGCTGTTTTTGAAGAGGGTAGTGCCATATTCCTCAGTTACCAAAAGCTCTTGTGTAGTTTCAGAATGATTAGCGTTGAATCACAGGGTGTCTGTGTTTTACTGTTTTACACTCCCAACCACAGCCTTCTATAATACACAGTGCAGCAGACTCCCCAGCACCAGATTCCCAGGCACACAGCACAGGCAACCCAGGTTCTTAGCTGCCTGGGTCACAGAAGTTAGACTACAGGTCTGGATCAGACTAAATGAACCCTTGTTCCCCTAAAGACAATACAGGCTGAATACAGGCTCATAGACACGGCGAATGAAGAGCTTAGGCTCTCTGGGCTCAATGTCCAGCCTGCACTGGAGGCAGCTGCCACTCTATGAGAGCTGTGGTGTCGACCAAGCCGCGGACTGATCAGGCCACACACGCGCAGTTCGACTAAGCTGCAGATCCAACTAGACCCCAGTGAAGACTTAGCCACAAATCCAACCCAGACACAGATCTGAACAATCTGCGGTTCTGAATAAGCCACTGTTCTGACCAAGCTCAAAATAATAGTCTTGACAATTTCAATCTTTTCTGTCTATCACAATATTGCTTAGGGCCTACTGTGAAGATTTTTGTCTTCTTTTACATTAAGGTGTAAACCATATGAAAGACTGTATCCTTTCATTTTTCAGAAAATACTTCATGACCTGTTTAAGTGAGCAACGTAGTGGAATTTGTATATCGCATATGGTTAATGAGACTTCTTTATAGCCTAATGCAGCATTCTTTATAAAGTTCAGCTGGGTGAGTTCCTAACTCAGCATGGAGACTTAGTAAGCATAGATAAATATAGAAACTACTGAAGACATATTCAGGAAGCCGCACATTTAGGGTGGATTACACACTGAACTGTTAAGCACAAGGTAAGATTTTCAATCCCTCAGAGAAAGTGTTGATAGTATTTAGATATGAAATATAGTTAAATTTCATCAGTGAGCAACAGTTAATTTAATATGAGACTTCTCAACAGAAACAAATGAAATCAGCAAGAGGTACAGTGACATATTTAATCTCAATACACACATGTAATCAGTTATAATCTCAAATGCAGTAAAAATTCCTATAAATCAAAAAAAAGTAAGGTTATTTGACAGTAGAAATGTATAGAATGCTGAGTCACTTATATTTTAATACCACAAACTACTACCCATCTTATATAATCAGTGACCTCAAAATGATTATGACTTCTTGATTGATAATTCTATATACTGGCATTTGCAATCTCTATATTTATTATAATTTAAGGAAGCCCACTTATAAACAAATTTCAGGTGAACTTCAGCAACATATTCGAATGATTACAATAATATTTACCAAGAATAAAGTACATTGATTGGAGTTAAATTATTTTTTTCCCTTATCGATAGAGCTTGCCTTTATAAACAACAACCGATCTTTTGTGTTGTTGGTTTGGTTTATATATATATGAAGAAAATTGATGTTGACCTAATGTTACAGGAAAAGTTGCTGTAGCAACCTTTTATATAATGTTGTATAGTCTTAGACATAAAATAGTCTAACAAGTAATCATTTTTTAAAATATATTGAGAACTTGACAAAACAATTCACAAACCAGTCGGTCATTTTACTTCGAACAGTGAAAGAACGTGATTAAGCTCAGTGTGGCAATCCCCTCAGGGGATTACAGCGTATTGTACTCCCTGTTTCTGCTTCCTTTATAAATGTGAGCATTTTGTTTTAAAATAAACGCTTTCTTTTTTATCTTAACCGAATTTGTATTCTAATGGGTGTGAATTTAGTGCTGGCCTTGTAGAGTCAGCACTACCAGACAGTCCTGTCAGTCTCTGTCTGACCAGTCCACTCAGTCTGCTTTAATGATTTTGCCTTCTCTCCTATGTTTCCTCCACACTCTATGCTGAGCCACGTGGAGGTCATATTTGTCCAAGGAGTTGTTAACAGGTGATCATTTTGTTGTCCTGTTCTCTGGGTTGCAAGGAAAAGTGTTAATATAGCTTATTAGGCCAGGGGATTCATTGCAAACATGTAGCCTTCCAGATTTGCCATTCTTTTCGACTCTGAAGAGGGACAGGAAAATATCTGTTAGCTTACCCACCAATGTTCGTTTTTCCCCATCAAATACTTGGAGGATAGTGGTTTACTGACGGAGACATGCTTTCTAAATATTGACTCAATTTCTATTCTATTATATTTATAGGAGCTATATGAAATATTTAAAATGTATTACTTGAATGCTACTTAATACTTTAAAAATAAATATTACTACAATTCAATGAAAAGATGAAAGTTTATATTGGTAGAAATTCAAGCATGATGGGAAACAATATTAATATAAATATTAAAATACTGAAAAAATTTTTGTTGCTATTTTAGTCAATAATAAGAAATAAACATTAAATGCATCCAAAAACCAAGTTAAAAGGAAGAAATACCAGGTGTTCTTACACTTATGATAAAATATTCGTCATAATAATAAAATAGTTAAGAAACAGGGGCTGATACCCGGTGGTGTAAGTGGTTGAGGACGGGACTGCGGCCCACGGGCTTGGCAGTTTAAATCCAGTGGCTGCTCTAAGGAGCAGTACTGGGTAGCTCCCATGACCACCAGAGGGCAGTGATGCCCCCAAAATAAAAAATAAAGACATAAAAAATAGTTAAGAAGCATTTTAATAAATCAAATAATAATTTCAAATTATCAACTATCATTGAATTTTATAAATCAACATAAATGTTTTGGTTTTCTTATCAAATGGTAAAAATGGAATAAAATGAGAGTTTACAATTTTATGTAAATATTTCTTACATATATTTCATGACACAAAAGATGAGGAAGGACTTTTTATTTTGAGACTTATAGGCTCTTATTTTGGTATCTTTATATTTCATTGTGCTTGAAAATATCTTATAAGGTGTGTAATTTTATAAATTCAAGCTCAAGTAAAATGTATAATTATGGAAGCTATTTACTAGTGGATTAATTAGATGAAATTAAAATTACTCATGAAAGTCAGGTTGATGCAAAATACGAAGATGTTTTTATATTTTTAAAATGATCACCAATCAACAGAGTAGAATATTTTCTTCTTATTTTATATTAATTAGTGTATCTCTCCATGTAATACTTTCATAATATGACAGCTGCTCAAATTTTGATGAATCATTGATCATCTCTCCACAAAATCTGAACAGATGTGAGACTTTGAATTACAGCTCTTAGAGAGTCACTCATGCTTTCTAAAAGGAGAAACTTAGTCAAGGACTAGTTCTGTGATTTTATTTTAATGACAATTTAAATTCCTGAAGTCCACTAAATGCCAAAAGCTTACATTGTTCATTTATATGCAATTCTGTAACAAAATTTAAATTTTCCATTGATTTTATTTATAAGTTGGCTGATTTGGAGATATATGGACACATATACAAATGTAGTATGAATGTAAAATGTCTCTTCTTTAAATTCATGTAATGTAATGAACAGCAAGTGTGTGATTGGATTTACACTATTTTGCATGGTATAGAACAATGTATTTTCTAATAAAATATCAAATTTTTTACTTAATTACAACTTTTCTTCATATTTTTCAAGTAAGAGGATATCTGTTTTTTAAGCCACAACATAGCATTTCAGTTCTTTAATATAGTATTTATTCATGTGAGTTAGAGAGCAAATGAAAATGAGATATAGTGAAAGTGAAAATGTTTTGAATAACAATTTCATAAAATGTTATTAATAAATCATTACTCTTTCTCCCTCATGGTTGTTCTCTTTTATGTAAATAATAGCTTTCCTTTTTTGTGATTTTAATCACATGTTTCAAATAGTATGGAGAAAAAAGGTATAACTTTCTCAAATCACCATCTATTCAATTACTTCATATGCATCTAGGACAGCTGGACAATGCATGAGAAATACAATGGAAGAAATCATCCTCTTAAATTAAAGTGCTGGTGGAAATGATAGAACACAACATCCAATTCCATATGAATGAATGCATCTGTTTTAGAAGTCCAGTCAGAAGGCTTTTCAGAAATAAGGATGGTAAGATTATGTCTCATGTACTTTAGACAAGTTATCAGGAAAAAAACAGTTCTTGGAGTAGAACTACATTCTTTGTCAATAATATAGAAGAGAGCGCCAATGAGAGAGTATGCTTCAGTGTTGTAACAAGGGGTCTCAGGCAATCAATGTTTAGATGAATGGAACCAGGACAGGTTGTATCTAAGTGCACTGTGTAAACAGCTTTAGTCTCAGCAATCCATTGGGGAAGTTCTACTTTGCGTCATGGGGCCACTGCAAGTCAGTCTTGACTCCCTGACAGTGAGTTTGTTTGTTTGTTTGATTTTGAATTGTAGTTCTATGATCATGTAAGGCAGGATGTTTTGTTTTGGAAGATGCATATTGAAATGCTTAAAATTTAAGTCTCTTAGTCCCCTAGTGCCTGCAATTTATTTTCCCTCTAGCAAAAATAAATTGAATTAAAAATGTAATATATAGATTTAATAAAGGTTTAGAAAGGGTAAAAATAATTAAAGTAAAATGTGATATTATAAATTGTTATTTATACTAAACTTGACATTTTATTACATTCTGAAGTTTTAAAATGAAGCAAAAAATAATAGATACATAAAGATTAGAATATACTTTTTTACATGTTTAGAGAAACATATCATCCATTTACTTTGGCATATAGAAGACTAATTTCCAAGTATTGTTAGCAGGATGTTAATACATATATTCAGATTCATCCTGAACAAAGTTTATTTAGACATGCAATAGTGAATGACTGCAAATAAGTGCTCCCTGACTAAACTGGTTTCCTTCATTGCCTTTGATGCAATCACCAGTGGTTTCCAAGAGGATATTGCTGAACCAGGTAAACAGAAGTCAGAGTGTTTTCATGGAAATAAAAAGATTTCTTTGAGGGGGAAGGAAAATCCGAAGAGGATTTTGATAGTTTTTCTCAAAACATGGAATATTATAATGTGGGATTATTTAAAATATTTTTAAGAAAATATATTGTAGAGAAAAAGGCCCAGAAAATTGTGCTGAGTATTTTTCTTCCTTCATCATGACAATCCACCAATTGATTCCTTGGGGATTGCAGGGTCAACCTTTCAGAATTTCACTGGGGGATTTCCCGGAATCCGCCCGACATTCCTCATCTTGCTCCTTCAGGGACTTGTGCTTTAAACAACTCATCCAGGGTAGTGTCATAGACATTAGTGTGAAGATATTACATTTTTATAAGACTGATTGAAGCCTTCAGACACCTAACCATACACTCAAACATCAATTATCAAATATGAATGGAGTCTTTTCTACATTTAAGGTCACCTGTAAGATGAATTGAAGTGACTGAGGCAAAACACTATACAATTTACCCCAGATATCCCCATGATGACATGCTGCTCAATCCCCTCGAGTACATTCCTGTTCACAGGATCCGTTGACACACTGAATCTCTGCCATCCTCATCAGTGTTAAGATGTGTGGATTCATGATTTCAGGGACAGTATTAATGCACCGTGTCAAAGGGCCTTCTTTTTTACTACCCTCCCCTTTCGTGGTACCCAAAAGCTTGTGTTGCTCCAGGTTACTATTCTTTCCTCGTAAAATGTCCAAAGTACATGAGATAAAGACTCACCATCTTCACTCTTAAAGAACGTTCTAGCTGTCCTTTTTCCAAGACTGATGCATTGATTATTTTTGTGAAACTTTCAATAGTCCTCAGCAGCACTATAATTCAAACGCATCAATTCCTCTTCAATCAACTGTTCTATGCCTAAATTTTGCAGGAGATGAGGCAAATATCAAGGGTAAGTTCTTGAAAGTCACGTCATTGCTCCTCGACACTTTAAGGAGCAAATGGCTTACTCAAGGCAGTGTGCTATTTGACATTATCCTTAGAAATGTCTATCTTTTCTCTGTTTATCATCATGCTACCCATTGGTCCAGTTGTAAGGATTTGGGTTTGCTTTACATGGAGTGGTGATCTCTATTGAAGAGTGCAATCCTTCATTTTCATCAGTGTGTGTTTCATCTTGGGCTGCCCTTCTACTTTACTAGGAGCAATGTCTTTCTTCAGGGACTGGTCTATATGGCATCTTGGCCAAAGTTTGTAATAGGGACTCTCACCATTCTTGTCTCTAAGGATCTTTGTGGTTGTACTTTTCTAAAGAAAGATCCCCCATCCCTCCCCTGCTTTCTCTTGGTAGTCCATGATACAGTTAGTATTCTCCTACAGCACCAGAATTGAAATGTGTTAATTCTTTGGTATGTCTTTTTCAGTGACCCACTTTCACATTCATATGAAACAATCAAATGTTCTATATTTTAGGTCCTCAAAGGAATATTCTTGCATTCCAACATTGTAAAGAGATTGTGTACAACAGAATTACTCATTGTAATGTCCAAATATAGAATATTCTCAATATCTATTCAATTAAAATATTTTATGGGAATCTCTTACATATATTCCAACATATCAAGGTTCAATTTCATTAAGCAATACTATACACTTGTTACCACTACCAGTTTCAAAACATTTCCTTTTTCTTGAACTCCTTGATATCTATTTCCCCTTTTCTCCTCCTTTCCCAACCATACTCCCAGGAACCCCTTAGGAAAAAAAAATTGTCTGATCTTCCTCATCCAATATAGTTGTATTCACACACAATTCTGTTGTTTGATCCCATCAAGTGGAGTTATGTAGTCATCAAGCTTATCAGATTTCTAGTCCCTCCTTTCCCATGCCTTCTCTTTTGATACCCTCAGGAAATCCTTCTTCCTGTTATCATTTCTAAAGGGTTGTTTATTTTGGATTTCATGTATCTAATGATCTTAAGTATACAAATGAACCTACAAAATTCTGACATAATAAATGATGTAATACTTAAAACTGTAATAGTAAGGGGAGAGAATATTAAAGGATATCAGTGGTTCATCAATGCTATCTAGTATATCTTGGGTTTATCATCCTTTCTTGTGCTCTTTCTGAGGAGGTCTATCCAATTATCTTAGCTTCCACTATGTCCATGCCCCTTCACACTAATTTAGTTGCCTATTTTTGAACTTCTCTTACATTTTCCTGTCAACATGGTTAAAACTCGATGGATGGTTACCTTAAAATCCAAATCATGTCAATTTTGCTCACATGAAGCTAAATGATAAAGCATATTGGTGACACTTATTAGAGCTTTCTAACCTCCTTGCAACGTGCATCAGCACAGATATTCTAATTTCTAAAAGATTGTTTTTACACTTTTCATAAAACCTTACTCTGATACTGTCGTCTGCTTCCTCTGAATTGCTGCACACAAGCCAGCACTTATCCTTCTAAAGCGACAAAAAAAAAGTTTCTTTGTATTTTCCTGATAGCTATGAGCTAGAGTGTGTCACTTGTCTGGATGGAAACACTTTGTCACTCTGTTATATCCTCTCTTGGCTATATAGCCACATGAATTCTAACACTCCTCTGTGTTGAATCTAGTTCAGCTAGACCAGAATTTGTGAGATCTTTCCTTAATGAACACCAACTAGTATGGGACACAATATATTATCATCATTCAATAATTATTTCAATAATTTTACTCTCCGGTCTCTTTAATTTTAGAACTATTTAAGTCACCTACCGAGTTTGTTGTCAACTAAGCTTCCCGTCATAGTATATTTCCTCTGATATGGAAGATCCCCTCCCTTTTTCACTGATAATATTAATTTTAAGAAGAGTAGTCCACTTAAAATAGTTCTAAGTTTTCCTATATAACTATTGACTTCATTTCCCATAATAGTCTATTTTTTTCATTTTATATCTTCCGTGTTGATTAAAAGTTAGGCTGCTAGCCACCCAGTTGGGTGTTGAAAACTATCTCCTGCCTCTTGGGGACAAGGTGAGGCTTTTTAAAAAGGATTTAGTGTTCAAAGCATGATGTAGTGTCTCAGTGGGAAACACCTGAATCTCAGCAATTTTGGTTTTGGGCTTTATGTACTTATTATTTTCTTTCACCTTAATATCTGATTTGTGAGAATTATGACAAAAAAGAAATGAAACTCATCACTTGGAATTAATCCAGACTCTAAGCAATGGATACTTTTTAATAATTATATCTTTCAAAGCATCTCAAATGTAAGTGAGAAATACTTGCCATTTCAGGGGAAATGTAGAGACATTTCTTTGTGTCTTAATACAAATATTTAGCTAATTAATCCTTTTCTCTCTCATATATATATATATGGAAAAAATGAAACATGAAAATATAACATTACTCTCAAATTCCTGCCACTTTTTAAATGTTACAATTGCCACCCATTCCCACATATTTTCTTGTAAAACTATTTTTTAAAAAAAATCAGAAAACTTTTCTGTAGTCCAGATGCTCAAACTACTTGACAGATGTTGTATTCCTGTTTTAGCTTTCCAATCACTCTCTTAGATGGATTTACTGCTTTTCTGTGCAGGAAGTGTTGGGTTTTAGTAAAGATGCCAATAATTTCATATCCAGTGACCTTGGCATGAAATGGCTTTTCCAAAACTGTGAAACAGCAGCGGTGGAAAACATATTATTTATCTTCTTTACATACAATATGTTTATATATATGTAATCTCCAGCAGTTTCATTACCTCGAAATTATATATATAGAAAATATGGAATCATGGTAATGGATGACAGTTAACTCCTCAGGATTCTAAATATAAGCAATAGCTTTGAAGAAACATTTAAGCACCTACTGTATAATGAGCAGAATAATCATAAATGATCCATTATATGGTGTTCTTTACGTCCTTTCAGAGTGCCTTAGGGAATAGATAGCAGGCCTTAAGAATGCTGCTTTATTTAAGAATCTAACAGCTATTGTATTAGACAAATCATAAATAATAATGAATGCATACCTTCACAAAGTATTCATATACTAAGCAATTAAAATACCATCGACAGGAAAAACATAAATTTGAGATACATTTGTAAATTCCCAGTTATGAGAACTATAATTTTTTTCTAGATACAACTATTAACAAAAATAATACTAATACTTTATTCTCAAAATATGTAACACATTAGATTTGACATTACTAATGCTAAGTGGATAAGTAAATAATTGAAAGAAATTATATTTGTTTATAATGTGATATATTTTATAATATGTGAAGCATACTTCAGCTACAAAAACACTCAGAAAAAATATTGAATTTTCAGTGTTAGCAGTTTAAATATCTTTATTTTTAAAGATTGTTCTAGTTAAAAGATGTATTTCAAATTTTGAAATAATTATATTCAATTCAGTGATTTTTTTCAGATAACTTATATTGTGAATTTCTAAGAAATTCCCTTTCTTAAAATCCAGTTTTATAGATTTCTTAATAATATGAACACAGCTAATATTTTGAGATAAAAAATGACTTGCATTCTAATTTTGTTAAAAAACTTTAAAAACATAAATGCTCTTAGCTTCCAGCATTTGAAACAATGATTATAAGTTCATAGAATCTAAATATTTTTACTATTATTAATATAGAAGAAACAATAAATTTCAGAAGCAACTAGTAGTCCTCTTAAAAATATAGTAACTGCATGATTCTGACATTACTGATTTTTTAAATAATGAACTATCAATACATTTTTTATCATTTTCTTTATATTTGATTGTATTGTACCTATCAAAAAAAGTTTGCAATACCTTCTCAAAAGAAATTCCCATTTTGGGCTGAGCCCGGTGATGTAGGTGGTTGAGTGCGGGACTGCAGCCTGTGGGCTTGGCTGTTCGAATCCATCGGCGGCTCTCAGGAGCAGCACTGGGTAGCGCCCACGACCTCCAGAGACAGTGATGCCCACAAAAACAAACAAACAAACAAAAAAAGAAATTTCCATTCTTATCAATGCTATTATTGTGTGTTAACGTATGCATATTTTACATAGTCAATAAATCACCAGTAAACAGCTTCCAGTGTTATCCATTATCAGCCTTGACCCTTTTGATATCAGCAATGTTTTCCCCTTGTTCCATATCTCTTCTGAGTCTGGCCTGAATCTCTGAGTGCTCCTCATCAATACACTGTTGAGACTATGGGTGGTCTTTAGCAGAATTTTAACTTGCATGTGACATGAGTGAGACAATTCTATAGCTTGAACAATCTGTTTGATCACCTTTTACTGGAAGCTTTTGAATAAGGTGTAAATAAATGAGCTATAACTAGGGAGCACTTGCAGTCATGGGCTAAATAGTTATATTCCTACTTTCTTGACATAGACTGGCATTTGCTTCCAGCACTTCATCAGCTTGCTCCAACATTTCAATTGTCATTCCAACAATTAATGGCCTATAAATGTTTACTGATACCTTCATTATAGCTTAGACATTTTCCTTTATTTCTTGATTATATGAAATAGTTGGGTGTTGACTAGCTATTTTTTTGTAGAGTGACTCAATTTTATCCTTCCATCATTTGATGCTTCTTGTATCATTCAATATATTGCTCACTTTCTTTAATTCTTTCAGTTTAAGACATGCCCATCATATTCTTCGTTTTTAGTTTCCTAACTCTAGAAATTTACCCTTTTCATTATAGGTGCAAATTAAATTTAAATTATATGTGCAATATAAAACTGACCTGCCTTCTTGGATATCAAAAGAGATAGCATCTGGGGTCTTAAAGGCTTGAAGGTAAACAAATGGCCATCTAACTCAGAAACAACAAAGCCCACATGGGAGAAGCACACCAGCCTGTGTGACTACGAGGTGTCGAAGGGGTCAGGAATCAGGCATCAAAGAACATAAAAGCATATCATTGTGTGTCTACTTCCCCATTGGGATTGCTGAAGAAAAATGTATGCATAAGCAAATGTGGTGAAGAAAGCTAATGGTGCCCCGCTTTTACAAGATACAGTATCTGGGGTCTTAAAAGTTTGAGGATAAAAAAACAAAAACAAAAAACAGCCATCTATTTCAGAAGAAACAAAACCCACAGGGAAGCACACCAGCCTCTGTGAACACAAGGCCTTGAAGGGATTGGGTATCAGACATCAAGGTACTAAACAATGTATTATTGTAAATTAGGAAAAGTGCAGGTTGGGGACCCAAAGCCCAACTGTAGGCAACAGACTTCTCCTTACAGAGTGGTGCAAGGAAAGACAAATTAGTTAGGGTGCAATGTAGCAATGATAAAACCTACAACTTTCCTCTAGAGTTTTTAATGCATCCTCCTCCCCACTATCATGATCCCAATTCTAACTTACAAAACTGGCTAGACCAGGGGATGTACACTGATACAGATAGGTTGCAGAAACCTAGGGAATCGGGGCAGATAATTCCTTCAGGACCAGTAATGAGAGCGGCCATCCTGGGAGGGTTGAGGGAAGGTGGGGTCCAAAGGGGGAACAGATTATAAGGATCTACATACAACCTTCTCCCTGGAGTATGGGGAAGTGAAGGGATACATTGGTCAGAGAAGATATGGCAAAGTAATAATAATTTATAAATTATCAAGGGTTTATGGTGAGAGGGGCACGGAAGGAGGAGGAAGGGGAAAAATGAGGAGCTGATGCCAAGGGCTTAGATGGAAGGCAAATGTTATGAGAAGGATGAAGCCTGTGATGTACAGATGTGCTTGATACACAATGGACTCATTTATGGATTGTGATAAGAGTTGTATGAGCCTCTAATAAAAGATTTGAAAAAATGACCTGCCCTTTTGAAATGTTCTGCTCAATTCAATGAGCACAATTTGTTCATGCTTTGGACAGTCTATCACACATCAATGTTTTAGGCCAGCACCATAAATCAAATATATGCAAGTTTTTTTCCCTTTCTGCTTTATTCAATGTCCAACTTTCACATGCATATCACGGGACTGATGTCCAATTTTCACATGAATGTCTTGGATCTGTCACAACATAGGATTGATCCTAATACTTTAAGATGCTTCATCTTCAAGACTTTAAGTAGGTCATTTGAAGCATATCTATCAGGTTGCCATTGCCTGTCTTTCTTCCTGTCCCTGTGATCTAGTCCTTCTTCCTTTACCTAACATTGCAAATTCACGGGTATTCATGCACTCTATATATAAGTAACTGGTTTCTTTTGCTGATGGTTTAGTCTTTTTTTTTTTTTTTGGTTTTTGTCATTCTTTCAAGTAATGTTTTGTGAGTTTTATCTTAATATTAAAACTTAACTGTAGCCAGGTCCAATAAATATAAGAATCTAATTGGAGAGAAAAATATATTAAGTACCGCAAGTGCATTCGTGAGGGTTATCCAGAGAAGTAAAACCAGCTACAGTCACAAAAGTATAAGAATGATCTTTATATCAAGAAGTAATCTTATATAAATAAGGTACCCAAGCCCAGTCCCACTGAGTCCATGGGTTCAATGCTAGCCAGAGACCTCTTCAGACTTACAGAGCTGTAGGCTAATGACACACAAGGGTCAAGCAGGATGCTTGAAGGTCACAGGTCGATGGGGGCAGAGACTCATGGATCCAAGGTGAGGGTAAGCAAGGAAAAGCACTGACAATTCTCAAGATAGGTAAGTAACATGAAGCCATCCCTAGAGGCAGGGAGAAAGTGCTAACAAGCATGAAGATGAAGGTACCTTGGGCAAATCTACACAAGACCTCTAAAATGTTGGAAAATGAGTTTGTTACTTTACAGAAGAGTCCCCAAGCCATGGTATTTGCAGTGATCTAATATATATGTGAAAGTTGGAAAAAAATTTTAAAAAGTTGGGCCTTGAGTTAGGAAGACTGAAGAAATGATGTATTCTACTTATGTTTCTGGCAAAGAAGATTGAATGATATATATAGGGACTGCCAAAATAACACACAGATCTCGTGTGGAAAAAGTACAGTCAGAATGCTTCTTAGAGGCAGGGAGTTTGTGATGAGATCTCTGTCCTTGGAGAAGGACTCCAGGCTTGTTAAAATACAAGGAAAAATAAGCATGCCCTAGAAAATATGGACTGACACAGTGGCTGTGGCAAATGGCTCAAATATAAGAATTATGAGGATAGCTAAGGACTGAGCAGTGTTTGGATTTGTTGTACTTAAGGTTGCAGTGGCTAGGGACTGACTCAATGATATGTAGTAACAAATATCACAAATATTAATATGGATGAATATTCTTGTAAATCGTTTCATCCATGGTGGAACTGTCTTTCTGTCTGTTATTTACTCCCCCCATCTCCAAGTCAATACTTTGAAATTGTATGGTGCGTCTCATCTCTAGAGTATAATTATCAAATATTTTGGATTGTTTTTATCATAATATTATAGCAGAGTATGTTGCATACTGTTTTAGGGTATCTTGTTTGTTTTTCACATAGACCCATCTTGTTGATTAGCCTATGCTATTAATGTCCTTTAAGTGTGTATAATCAACTTTCCTCTAGTTCTGCAAAAAAAAAAACCCTCCCCACTACTATCATGATCTGAATTCTACTTTACAAATCTGACTAGACCAGAGAATGTACACTGGTACAGTTAGGAACTGGAAACATAGGGAATGCAGAACTAATGATACCTACAGGGCCAGTGGTGACAGTGGTGATACCAGGAGGTAGAGGGAAGGTGGAGTAGAGAGCGGGAACAAGGATCTGCATGTGACCTCTTTCCTGGGGGGCAGACAACAGAAAAGTGGGTAAAGGGAGATGTCTGACAGTGTAAGACATGAAAAAAAGATATGAATATCAAGGGTTTATGAGAGAAGTGGGGTGAGTAAAGAGGGGGAAATCATGAAGAGCTAATAGCAAGGGCTCAATTGGAAAGCAAATGTTTTGAGAATGATGATGACAACAAATGTACAAATGTGCTTGACACAATGGTCGTATGTATGGATTGTGATAAGAGTTGGATGAGTCCCTAATAAACTGATTTTTTTTAAAGTGTGCAAAATCAATATGAAGTATTGGGGTCCAATACTGAGGGAGATATACGTTCAGTTTCCCACAAATCTTCCATGTTCTTTTACCTGAATTTCCTATTCTCCCTAGTCTCTTTATCTGTATTTCCCCCCTGCTTATTGCAAGAGTCCTCCATTTCTTAGATTTCAGTTAGCTTAATTTTTGTTCTCAAGATTAACTTATGTTACTTTTATTATTTTATTTTCAAAATTAATAAAATAATGATAAAGTATTGTAGCATGTATGTATATAATTCTACTATATTACTGTCTATTTATATTATATGTAATAATATAAATGATATATACATTACACAGCATATTTAATGTTTACATGCTAGACATTTAATATTATAATGGTTTACATTAAATATTGTACAAAATTGTCTATAATTGTGTATGTATATCTTATTGAAGTAAGGTTTTTTTAAAAAAAATTATTAAGTACTCTTCCAGATATTACTGCAATCTATAATTCCATTAGATCAAGCATAATTTTGCAATTGCTGCTCTCATCATTTTCAATACATTTTCTTTTCTTCTTGATCTCCTTGATAGGAGTTCTTTTGTTCTCTCTTTTATCCTCTCTCCCCCGAACCCTCAGTATACTAGATATTAATAATATATTTATCATGACTAATTATTGTTTTACTTTAATTTATGCCATCATGTATTCATTTTCATTAAAGTATTTTGTATGTCCCTTCGAGTGGCGTTATACATTCATCAAGGTTATCTGTACCCCTTTCAATTTCCCCCTCCTTCCTTTCTCTTTCTGAAGGGATACTCTATCTTGAATTTTGTGCTAAAAAATGAGGCAAAACTAGAGCCATATAATGGGAGGAGAAAAATCTCAAACAATCAGAAGAGTGTTGTGTGTTTCATCAGTGCTATGTTGCATCCTCGATATATCATCCCTTCTGTGTGGCCCTTCTGGGAAGGACTACTTTCTTACAGATTGGTTTGGGTCTCCCCCTTCCCTAGGTTTCTTCACATCAGTTTGATTGCTTGTTTTTTGAACTTCTGATATGTTTGCATGTTGACATCTCATGACCACACAGGCTGGAGTGTTTCTTCCAGGTGAGCTTTATTGCTTCCTTGCTAGATGGCCATTTATTTGACTTCAAGCCTTTAAGAGCCAGTCACTAAAACTTTTAATAGGCAGGTACCATCAGCTTTCTTCACTACATTTACTTATGTACCCATTTAGTCTTCAGCAATTGTGCTGGGGAAATGAGTACCCTACATTGCCATATTATTAAAATGAACTGGTCTTGTACTGAGAGAGGATTAAGTAAAGGTACAAATCCATCTGCTTCTCAAATGTACTTAAAAATAAATAAACCCATATTTATATTTTATATCTATATTTATACCTATGTCTATAATATTTACTTCCTAGGGGTTTCCCCTGTTTTTTTTAATCTTTCCTCCTGTCTCACTATCATGTTTATCCCTCATTCACCTATCAATAATTCCTCACTGATACAGTTGATTAAACATAGCCAGGGACCCTATATCCTCCTCATTATTGATTTTAGATCACTTGCTATTCCTCTGTCTCTGAGATAATTGGTTCACTGCTCCTCTCCCCATCTCCTCCTCTCTCACAAACAGTTGGTTCCACTGCTGAATCCTTGGGATTGCATAATCTATCCATCCTATATAAGTAGACATCGTGTGTGTGTGTGTGTAAGCGATGAGGTGCCAAGCATAACCCCCTCAGTCAGATATCTGCTTTGGGGAATTACTCAGGGGATTCATGGATTTCTTCCCATTGTTCTTCCCATTGTTCTGTTATACTGAACTCTTGTTTTGCCCCTCTGGGGAGGTTGGACCAGACACCTTCCTTAAACTATATCCTCAGTGCTGTTCCTGATATGTCTGTGATCTAGGGAGGAGACATCATGTCCAGAACTGGGGGGGGGGGGTGCTCTGCAGTCCTCCTTCCAAAGTCACTGCAGGAATGCCATCCTCTGGGCTTGGTGTTAATTATATTAAACTATTTCTACAAGGTGACAAACTTATTTTATTATATTTTATTCATCATGCTAGGGAAGAAAGAATAAACTATATTAAAACCTAATTTTGAATTTGGTAAAGGACAGAAATCATCAATTTTTCCCTTAACAATTCATATACATTTTGAAAAATAACATCTTTAATGTATAATTTTACCCAACAGCTGACTGTTTTATGTAATGGCTAAGTACTTGGACATTACCCAAATTCTTCATCAAAGGTCTGACTCGCTACTTTCATATCAATGTAGGCCAAGAAAATCTTATGCAGCAATTCTGTTCTTCACATAGGATTGCTGAGTCATAATTGATTTGAAAGTATCCAACAATTAAAAAAAAAACTGCCACCAGCATGTATTGACAATCCGTCTAGTAGCAGCTAGCTATAAATATAAGCACATGTTTGGAAAAGAGTAATAGTTCAAATTAGAAACAGAAATTCAAAAGGCACTTTTATGAAGTCAATAAGGTAGATGGTATCAGCTAAGATATAAGGATGAACCTAAATTTATTTTCTAGCTTTGACCTTAAGAAGTTTCAACTTTGCTTGGTATATATGCCTGTCATTTCTCCCACGGACATGCTTGCCAGTAAAAATAAATCAGCTGTCACAGCCACTCTGCTTGCCTTGTCAGCTTCATGTACAGGTCCTTTAGGTTTAAAAAATAAAACAAAGCTATTCACCAGTTAGGGCTTTAGTGAGTGTGGCAGCGACCACACTCTGACCCTTTCCTCTATCAGAACCCATGAGGTGTGCCATTGTAGGGCTAGAGACATAACTGTCAATGCATTCCTTGTTTTCTTTCCAGAAAGCTCTTCTACACTTTTTGGACAGGTACCCAATACTCTTCTATGAGTAATTAAATCTAAATATATTTTAAATTAAATCCCACCTGTTTGTACTAACAAAATCTTTCCTGACATCTCTTGTCTCCTAATTATACTAAAGTATAAGCCGACTCGAATATCAACCGAAGCACCTACTTGACCACAAAAACTGGGTTAAAAATGTGCTCAAAACTCAGCTTAAGAAAATCAACTTAAAATGAGTATACATGGTAAGTAGTATTTTATTTCACTCCAATTTTTCTTTATTTTTTTATTTCAAATTAGTGCACCATCTTGAATTATGTAGAGTTCCCTTTATAATCTATTTATAATCTATATTCTATTCTGTTGCTTAACTTTTTCATTGTTCCTTTCTCTGCCATAATCATGTCTATCTTTATTCTCCATATTGTGAAGTTCACTATTATGAAGGAGCTCCAATCATGCTTTTCTGATCGATTACTCACACAAGAACCACTACTAGTTATTTTATTCCATATTTCTACCCTCGCGCTCCTGTTTGCTGGACTCCAGCCAGTCTTGGGTGATAGCAACCAGAAGTACAAGAGAATGACGCAGGCGGCTCAGTCCAGCGCTGTCCTCACAATCAATTCTCTCTCTGCTGGCGTCCATTGAGGCAGACCCTATGTCAATCAAGCTCATGGAAGGTCAGCTGACTTTTTACTTCTTGACTTTATCAAACTATAAAGAGAGACTGGTCCCTCCTTGTAATAAGTTCAAAGCACAGGCAACAATGTTACAGATGTTATTTCAGAAACATTTTGGTTGCATTTCTTCGAAAACTTATTTGCTCCTCAGATAGCTCATAACATTTTCAAAATGTTTCATAAACACCCAATTCAAAACCATTGATTTTTCTCTAATCTTTACTCTTCATTTCCTAGCTCTCATGTACATATCAAGTGATTGGAAATATAATAGTAAAAGACAAACGTAATGATTTCAGTTTCCTTATATTTATGATCAACACAGATATAGGTTCTTTAACTTTGTATCAGTGACTCCATTAATTTTCCTCTAAATATATGTCTAAATAAATTTGCTGCTTACATACACATCTGAACGGTCATTCCCTAAGGAACTTGTCATGTTTTTAACATAGATGTTTTCTTTATTTATTTGATGCATTGAACTGTACTATGGTATGTTGCATGTTTTATTTTATTTATTTAAGATTATCTCAATTAAGATAATATATTATAGGATAAATTAAGCTATCCATTTGTCTACCTTATCAGTCTTCCAGGGTGACAAAATTCACAATGTTAAAAAATATTTTTTCTTGTTATCTTAGTTGCTAGCATATTTTTATACACCAGAGTTAAGGTCTATATATTCTTTTTTCCCCCAAGCCCAGGTTCTATATATTCTAACTAGAACTAAACATAAGATTCAAAGTCTTTAATTATAATAATCTTATAAGAGTGCTGAACAATAGAAAATTTATATTGCTAAGAAATATAATAATCAAGAAAATAATCCAGAAAAGCATCAAGGAAATGGATATATAAAGTATAGAATTATGTGTGCATAATTATAATTATATTGAGTTTTCTTATCTATGTGCACTATAAAAATAAAGATTATAGAAGACTAGTTGAAACTCAAGATTATTTCAGGGATATATTTGGCAATTTAAATATCCCTAGAGTATAGCACCATTATAAGTACATATACAATTCAAGACTTAGTTCCCCTGTTCTCTGTGTTCCCTTCCTGAGTGCAAGTATCCATCAGGGCTATGAGGTAAGATCTAATTGTTCGTAAGTTGGAGCTAGGATTCAGTGTAATCCTTTTCTTTTAATTTCCGAGTTCTAGGTTGGACATCCATATCTATTTCACTTGATTTGCAGGGTCTTGGTTGTCAAAGCTCTTTTGGGTATATCTGCCTATTCCACCACCTGACTCACGGCTCTGCTGCATACTCACCCTCAGGAAGAGAACACAGAGAAGACAGGTGCTATCACAAAATGTGGTGAAGAGAGGAGATGGGGCTGGCTACTGGATAAAATAGCATCTGGAGCTGGAAATGCTTGTCTCAACTAAGTCCTTATGGAAGAAGCACACCCGCATCAGACACCATAGGATTTTGAAATTTATAATCTGAAGTCAGAAGGATTGGTATCAGAGCCTAAACTATGAGAATCTGATTTGAAGAAGGCTATGGATGACAGCAGGAGCTTAAGATCCATTTGTGGAACCACGTAGGAAATAGACACTAGTCTTTACTTGAGCTGAGCCCCACCATTCTTGTCTGTAAGGAGCGATCAAGCAGCGCTTCTTTCAAGACAGAACTGTTTGTTCTTTGACTGACCATGTGACTTTCAGTGATCTCTGACACCGCATTTCAAATTCAGAGTCTCCTTTGCTTTTTTTAATCAATGCCCAACTTTTCCACTTATGTGAAATACTTGAAAATACAATGGCTTGGAGTAGGTGCTCATTATTTCTAAAAGTAATATCGGTGTTTTCAACCCTGAAATTGGTAATGGAGCAATCAGCCACTATACTACCTTTGAACTTGTTAAGTTTTCATAAGAAACTGGGTCCTGTTAGCCCAACAAGCTGCTGGAGCCTTGTTTCAGTTGATAGTATACAATTGCTTTTAAAAATAGCCCTAATACACTGATTTTAAGATATTAAGAGTCTACCTATTAGGCATATCCCATAATACTGGCTCACCACTAACTAGCCAAATATGAAGTCAACTTTTTAGCTAATGAGGCTAAACCTGCAGTTACCTTTCAGGTCTCTCTGACACAGAAGCTCCACAACTTGGTGCTATGACAGGCAAAGCACAGGCAACAATGTTACAGATGTTATTTCAGAAACATTTTGGTTGCATTTCTTCGAAAACTTATTTGCTCCTCAGATAGCTCAGATAGCTCAGATAGTGATAATAGATGCAAGTCCTGCTCTGTTTCTGTTCTTTCCAGGGATTCCCATGTTTTCCCCATTCTAGTGCTCACACACAAAAACTTAACATGACTATAGCATTTCCCTTTGTATTTAATCCTGCTGCAAGTGACTATTCCTGCATATACCTTCCTAAATGCATATAAATCTTATCTTCTTGGGATTATTTTTCTTTAGTTTAATCAAAAGACAAATAAATTGAACTCCCTTTATCTACCTCTGTAGCGACTCTGGACCCCAAAACAGACTCATACAGACATAAAAGGAATGTCTTTTATTAAGTGCAGAACTACTAAATGTAAGGTTGGCAGTTCCAAAACACCACTTCCTCCAAGGGATAAGGATTTACTCCTGAAAATATTTATGGTCTTGAAAAATTAAGGAGAAGTTCTACTAAGCCTTTAGGATTGATATGAGTTGGAATTGATTTAGTATTATTTGGTATGAGCGTAAGCTTCTGTACTGCAATAAGTCTTCCTTATTAACTAAAGCTATATAGTTTTTATTTTTACATATGCCTTCATGAATTGAAATAGACTGATAACAGCAACCTCTTTATACAAAGATATTTTAATTCTTTCCCCATTTTGAAGAGCCACATATTCCCAAAAGTCATTATATCTATTGTTGAACCTATTCCAGGTGTCTATTCCATACTACCCTGAGTACAATCAAGAGAGTGAAACCATACTGTAATTGCAACAGGTACATCTGATATAAAGACTTATAAATTATTCAAAAGAATGGAACTAACACAGAATTGCTAATGAGAAGTAATGACACTGCACTATAAAAAATATAAGGCTGTGAGTCGAAGCACAGCACGATGCTTAAAGACTATTTCATTTGCTCTATCAACAACCTGCATTGTGTATGTAAATAATGTCTAATCACCCAAGAGCTTAATCTGTACAAGTCAACAATGCATGTTTTGTAATTCAGAGCTGCCCTATGTTTGCATAACTCCCTTTTCCCAACAGGGTTTTAAGTTCTATACCATTGGTTTAATTAATGACATTATAAGTATGGAGTGTTTAAGCATTCAACTGCTAACTACAAGGTCAGGAGTTGTAAAACACTAGCCATCTCTAATGAGAAAGAAAAAGACTTTCTAATTCTGTGAAGAATGGCAGGCTTGGAGACTGATAAGAGTGGTTCTGCCTTGCCCTATAGGGTTCTGAGAAGTCAACACTGACTGTTTGCCAATGGAAATAATGCCCCAGGGAGATGATTGGTAATGTTCTCAACATAAAATGTCCCTAGTGTCCCTAAGGTGAACCAGATACATAGAACAAAGTGTGATGAAATGACTAGATGGTGCCAGCTTTCAGTGACTGACATCTTGAAGGCTTGAACCATCTAAGCAAATCATCAGCTCATTCCCCATGGAAGAAGCACAGCAACCTGTAAGATGCAAGGATTGCAAATAATATCCACATTTGATGGTGGTAATAGCATCAGAGCTTAAATTTTGGTTTGTAGAAGCTCATGGATGATAATAGAAACCCAAAACCTATTTGCAGGGTTCACACATGGATTTGACCTCCAGTTGAATTCCCTCTGATCATAGTTGAGAGATGTGGATAGCCCTTGTGTTAGTCTGGGTAAACTGGAGGAACAAATTTCATAGACATGCATATGGATATAAGGGAATAGTTCACGTACAAAAGGAATGGAACACTGAGAAAGTACCCCAACCCAGTCCAGTTCTAATTCATAAGTCCAATATTAGCCCATATGCTCAATACCAGTCTATAATGTCTCCTTCTGACTCACGAAGTCACATCAGTGGGTACTCAATCCCAGCGCTGGCAGGAGTTTCCCTATGACTCCTCACTTCCAGGGCTCAGGGTTCATCAACAGCATCCAGTGGTGGCAGAAGCAACTCATCACTGGCATGCGTCCCCATGTGCCTTCTCCAGCTTCAGAAGTCTGGCTCCATCAGGGCAAAGCCGTGTGACTTCTCCGGCTCTTCAGACGCTGCCATCTTGTCTTGCCCATGATTAGTCATCTCTGAGACTAACTCCCAACAACTGGGAGATAGCTGCTCATCTTCACGAAGGAAATGTCGTGAGATTTCCCAGACGTAACAGGAGAAAGTCATGCTCACACAGAGACCTCATTGGCTACTCAATGTCTAACTCCAGGTTAACAGGCTAGTCTCCACCCCTACATCTCAATCATAAAATTAACATAAGCATATAACTGCCACAGCCCTGTTATCAAAGAACATTGTAAAGTCAATGATGTCACAAAGGCGTACTTTATTGAAGCATCTTACCATTTGTGTTCCCTTTAGATCCCTTTTCAAGCTGACTCAATACAAAAGAGTAAAGGGGAAATAAACTTGGCTTAAACCCCTGGTGAGTTCCCTCTGATCATGGACCAGGATATGAATGTCCTTGCTCTAATGCTGAATGTGTTGGAAAAAGGATTGCTTTAGATGCAGTTAGGTTAAAAGTCATCACCCTCTCATTTGATCTTATTATACATTTAAATTTTTTCTAGTCTTAAAATGTTTGACTTTCTTTCCAATAGAGCCTTTTATCTGCTTTGTTAGTCTTGTTAGCTTGTTGTTGCTTTTTTTTCTTAATTTTTTTTTTCTGTATATGAAATCCAGGTCAGGCAATTGTGTAGCAGCACTAACTGGATTAAAAGCTACTTCAGATTATGACAGGGGATACAGGGGATAAAGGAGGAGCTAATTGAAATAAGTACAAATTTGAAAAAAACTTATTCTAAAAATGATTGTACAATGATTATGCAATTCTTCTTTATGTGGTTATAGTGTTGTATTTTATGACAAGCAAATTGCATGGTAATAAAATTCCTGATGGGGTGGGGGGAAGCTTTAAAGACAAACTGAAGAAATAGTCTTTCAACCAAGAAGAATAGATTACTCACTATTTAAAAAATATGAAACAAAAACAACCTTGAGATATAAAGGAAAGAAAGCATGTGTATATATATTCATAATATATAATATACTAATTAATATATTTTACATATGTGATAATATATATGTCTTACTCTTGTATTTAACATTGCTGACCAGGGATCTTACTCTAAGCTGGACGTTATTCTGTTGGTAAAGGTTGTAATAGAATTATCTTAGTGAAGTACTCTGCTAACAATACAAGTGAAGCTACTGGTAGAAGCCAGATACAAGAGGAACTTTCAAACCCAGCAGTAGAATCAGAAAGCACATTTTTTTCTTCCTACAAACTGTTTCTCCCTTGCTAGTGACCTCTATTGACAAATCACTTGTGAGTCAAGGAAACTTAAAGGATTCAAAGATGTATACATGAAGCTAAATGGTGAATATAAATCTAAAAGCTAACAAATGTTTAAGCATCACAGACTATTTAATAAGATCATCACAATAATGTTCCCTGGAGAGCATTTCCTTCCCACCAATGATCAGTCTGATTACATTTGCAAACTGAGGATAAATGAAAACGAAATAAAAGGATCTTAAATCAAGGTGATCTATGAAATTGCCACAGAGCCGGTCCTTTCACTCCTTCTTTACTTGACTAAGGAATGCTTGGACCATTTGAAAGCAGTACTAAGGAAGTAATTGATAATGATTGTAGACAAACTTTGTTCAAATTGCATTTTTGTTCATAAAGTACAATCACTTTCAAAGTAAATGCTTTTTTTAGCAATTATAAAACAGCAGTTAAATTCAAAATTATCCTGCTAATCCCGACTTATGCCTACTCATGCCTGAAGGAAGAACATCTACCAATGGAGTTGTATAAAGTGGATCTGTGTCCTCCTTCCAACTTCTTCAGACTCTTTTGCATCATTCAATATTCTGCTCACAGAATCTTTACAATTGTAATTCAACACTTAAGCTAGCTTGATAGATATATATCTATATATACTGAGTGTTTTGCTTTGGGTTATGCAATTCAGGCCTTTGCACACTTTTCATTTGTCTTCATGTGATACTCATTTAAAACTTTTCATTAGCTCTTTTACTTTGGCTATCATATTTCAAATTCTCTTTTGAAATATCCACTTTTATATATTATTTTTAAATGTCCATTTTTAATGAAGAGTTTTTGACAGGCTGACTTGTTTTCTTCATATCCGATGTTCTTGATGTTATCGCACAAATGGTATAGTGTTCTTTCTTTCTTCCTCTCCCCCCAATGTCTAAACCTTTATTACTATTCAATTTGTAAGAACAGGTCAATGACAATGGCAGTGAGAAGGGAAGAGGCCTTGACATGTCCCGCTGTCACTGCTTTCATTTGTATTCGAGGCACTAAATCTGTTTCAAAAATGATCTCCAAATTCAACTGGGATTTACTCAAGGTTCTGTGTTGTCTTATGTGGGCTTGTTTTAATTTTCTGCAACTTCCACCTGGAATTTCATGTGAACAATAAATTGTGCATCGAATGGTGATCTCCTAGACTTGATTTACCTATTCATAATTAGGTTCTCCATGTTCCCTTTCCAAATATGTAATTCATTTGACTATTTTTTATGGTTTTTTTTTTTACTTTATTTGACTACTTTTATTCCATCTGGTGAGGTTCATGAAAATAGTTACAGATTATGTTGTGAAAAAATTGTTTGACTTGAAAAATTCCAGCTATATATCTGTATCAAATCCATATTTTCCAACCACTAATCCCTACTCCATACTTCCAATTTTTGTTTTCCAATCAGTAATAATTATCAATCTTCTTGATTTCATGCTTGTTTAATTTCAGACTGAAGATGTTAATAGAATTGTTTTTTTCTACTTCTGTTTTCAGTGTTTCACGGATAAATATGAGTAATAATAATATTGACATGTCTTCCTTGTAGAACTGGAAGTGTTATTTTGTGAAGGAACATAACATTATTTGTTCATGATTTCATATAGGTAACCTTGGGATTGTCTGAATCTAATGACTCAGACCAGTCCAGACAAACCCATTAATACCTAGGCTACTGACCTTTATGTATTTCATATAATATTGTACTGCCTATCTGTTTTCTAGATTCAAACTTTGAATTTTATTTTTCCGTGAACTTTTTGAAGCCTCTGTTTTACACTACCATAGTGTAGAGGGTGTCCGGCTGCAAGCTGAAAACCAGAAGGTCAGTGTTTCAAAACCACAAGTTTCTCTGATAGAGAAAGGTGAGACTTTGTGCTCCTATAATGATTTACAGCTTCAAGATTCCAGAGGCCAGTTCCACCGTACACAAAATATTTCATTTTATTTTTTTTATTTGGGATCAACTCTGATAGTGAGTTTGGTTTTGTGTTTGGTCTTTGATTGGGTTCTACAAAGAAGCAAAACCAGTTTAGTTTATGAATGCATGAGCACGCACATGCACATGCAGAGAGAGAGTTTTATATTTATAAAATGGCTCACTAGTTACAGAGGTGGGCAAGTAGGTTCCAAGTCCTTGGGCCAAATGTCATACCAGAAGTGTCTCTGGACTCGAGTAGCTAGCGATTGGCAACTCAGACGGAAGACTGTTATTGTAGAAGTGAATAAATCCAAGATCAGCAGATCAGATGGCACCTTTCTGAAGGGTCTCAAATGAGCAGGTAAATCTCTAGACTGAGGGCTGAAGTTAAAAAAAAGCAAAACAAAACTGGAGGACAGATTATGAACCAGATCATTTTGTTTCTCTGTTGTTTTTCACAATGTCCACCTTTATTGAAATCAGGTTCTACACCTCAGGAAAAGTCTTTCCAATTGACTGGCTGCTCATAAAATATCTAATCATGGAAGTGTCTACATTATATTTGAAAGCATCATTATTATATCTTAACTGCTAAATAACTGTGAATTTTGGATGAGCCAAGTTTGCACAACTTACTATCACACTTCCTTTATAACTTTTGTAAAAGGAGAAAGTGGGGAAGAACCAAGAACATATCTTTTAATTGAGAATTTAATATCACAACTCATTCACACAGGTCTTTTGTTATTTTAATTTAGAAACAAGGAACATAGAACACTTTTGACTTTCATGTGTATGCTACTGATATTAGTAGCATACATAATACTAATAATGTTCTTAGCATTATATATAACTACTCATATAGTGGTTAGTCATTTTATCATTTTCTGTATTTGTTAGGATCATGCCAAGGTATTATTGATCTATCATATAACTCATCCTTTGAATTGTATTTTTCAATATTTTAGTGTCTTCTCAGAGTTGTGAAATTATCATCATAATCTCTTTAGAACATTTATGTCATCCCAAAATAGCCTTACTAGACAGCACCTAAGATCTTTTCTTCAAGTGAATAGGATCTATTAATTTTAATACAGCGACTAGATGTTTGTCTACTCTATGTAATTTATATAAATAAGCACATATAAAGCACAGAAAGAAAATTCGTTCTTTTTTTGTTTGTTTTTTGTTTTTGAGGCATCACTACCCTCTGGTGGTGGGAGTAGGAGGGCTAGCCTTGCTGCTGGATTTGAACCTCCAACCCAGTGGGCTGCAGTCCCGTGCACAACCACTACGCCACCGGGGCTCAGCCCTGAAAATTCATTCTTTCAGTAATATTCTTTTAACTAAAATAAGAAAAGTACAAGCTATCATTAATATTTCTATATATTTTATAAGAATGAATTATAATAAAAATTTAACATGAAAATACTTTGGGGGAGCATCACTGCCCTCTCCTGGTGGGAGTAGGAGGCCCAGCTTTTGCTCCTGTGGAGCCGATGCTGGAATTGAACCTCCATCCCAGTGGGCCGCCATCCCGCACACAACCGCTACGCCACCGGGTCTCAGACTGAAAATATTTTCATAACATTCTATGTTCCCTAACCTTTCTATTTAATTGCTTCATCTTCTATATCCATTTATAAAATGACACATAGCAATAGGTACTTACATAAGCTAGTATGCTAGCATTTTTTTTATACTAGCATTTTTAAGGTAACATGCAATCCATTTCTTTAATTATGCTTTTGTAAGGTTGTCACATTACAGATATAAATTTAATGACTTAGATTAAAATCTATCTAAAGAGAAGATTCTAAGATTTCAACATCAGCTTTAGTGAGTTACAATGTTGATAAAATCATAATTATAATCTTTATATGTTAATTTCTTCAATGTTAACTTATAACTTTAAAAGATTGTCTTAATAAAAACTCATTCCTGTATAAAAGCAAAAGAGTCATGCTTTATTTAGTGTTGTAAAATATAATTATTAATTTGTGTTTCAAGTGTATTTGATACCATTTGGAAATGTTTCATAATATATAAGATACAGATGAAAATTTACAAGTTTATAAAATCCCCTTATTAGCCAAAATTCATATATATTTTTTATTTTTTCTAAAAATGAACAATAATCCTGGAACAACATTGAACTGTAAAATTATAGTGACACATAGAGTTGGAAATTTGACTTCAATAGTTTGATTATTAAATTCACAAGATTCTATTTAGCTGCTGGCAATGTGTTTTTTTTTTTTTTTAAGAAATGAACTAGCATTTTCTCTTCTTCACTTCTCAGAAGACTGATAGAAAAGGGTTCAAACATCCTAATGTCTTCTTGAATTCACTGGCAGAAGACTCCACTATAAACTAAGACAATTGAGAGTGAATATTGTCTATATATTAAAATTTTATTGTTGTTGTTGATGAAACCATGAACAAAAAATGTCAGATATTGTAGGACTTTATTTTTCTCTTTGTCTTAAATTGAGTATTCATGTTCCAACTGCTTATTTACACTTCCTGAATTTTCTCCCCACCCCTTACCTACTGCATGCTAGTTTTGTACAATTTGCTTTGAATCACACATCCTAATAGAAAATCACAAAGATATTTCCATCTTTTAATAAACTAGATTCTACTGACACTGGCAAAAGAGGAATCCCTTGATTTCTCTTTAGATTCTCATTAGGAATTCTATATTCACTGCAAAATATCCTTGCCTATTTTTTGCCTATTTTAATATTCACTAACTAAAATATTTTGAGTGCCTTAGATTTTTGTTTTTGAATATAAATAAGCTTTAAAAATACTTGCTTACATTTGCTTTTGTTTTTGTTTACTTTTTTTTGTTTTGGGGACATCACTGCCCTCTGGAGGTGGGAGTAGGAGGCCCAGCCTTGCGGCTGGATTTGAACCTCTAAACCAGTGGCCGCAGTCCCGGGCACAACCACTACGCCACCGGGGCTTAGCCTCACATTTTTCTGTGTGTGATATAACTCAAGGAAATAAGTGGAGTAGAATTATACATCTATTTATACTTACTTATATGATGATGGAAGGAGCCAGCTCATGCAGGGTGCAAATATTCTGATTGCAGAAATATTTTGGATTTTTTAATCTACTTCCATTTTACAGGAAAACATAGGAATTTCAAGTGATAATTATATCAAATCTAGCTATGGAATTCTTGCTTGGCACATTTTTATGCCTCTTTTAGTTTATGTTTTCTGCATCCTAGATCTTTACATAAATAAATGACATAAAAATTAACAATAGCCACAATATTCTGTATATGTGCAAGCAAGAGATAAAAGGAGCATTAAATCAGAACTTTTTCAAATTAGGATGCAAGAAAATGAAACTGGTTGTGACTAAGAATTATTTTCTTAATGGTGATAGATGATATAGCAGACATTAACTATAAGAATAACCATCAATTCATCAATTTAATTTCACCCAGATGTATATATGCATTTTCCATATTCTCCTAAATGTGGTATACCTGAACACAGAGAAATAGTCACAAATGTTACTGTGTTGAAGGAAAACTATCTAGTCTATTTCATTTTTACCCTCTTTGCTAATGTGTCTCATCTAGCTGGCTGGTTGTGTATGATTTTCTCTTTACTCTTTATTGAGGTTGACTAACACATTGAGTTTGATTCTTTCTTTCTTTCTTCTGAACTTACTTTCATTGTAAACAAACAGCATGGGATCCTAGATGACCTCCTTTGATTGTGGGGAAGAAGAATCCGATTGCCAGTAGAGGTCAGACATGCCTCAAGCCTCTAGCATTTTTGTTTGTTTGTTTGCTATTTGTTTGTTTGTTTGACTTCTGTTTCGCCACTTTTCTACTGGGTGTGAAAATAAATTGTAAAGGATACTGAGAACTCATAGACTATACAATATTCATGATTTACTAACAATGCTTCATTTCAACCCTTCTCACAGATTTGCCTCTCACAGATTTGGCTCAGACAATTATAAAGAGCTTCTCAAGATGCCCTGGTATATTAGCTCCATGGGCCAGGAAACCAAAGCTGTTACCAACTCGGACTCTTGGATCTTCTGTTGCTGCCTCTCTACCACTTCTACATGCTCCTCTGCTGTCACAGTGTTCTGTACTGAAAAAGACCAGCTCAGGAATCTTGGGTCCAAAGGACATAATTCATACTTTGATCTTGTCTCAATAGTTGTGCAGTTCCCTATGCTTCCTTTTGATATGGATCACTTTACTCTCAAGGAAATGACAATGCTGACTAAATATCCAAGAGTGCCATGCATTTAACTGTTACTCCACCAAGTCACCCAGGGGGAGATACAAAGACTAGATGGAAGGCAATATCACTTCGCTGGTGGGGCAGTAGGAAGTATAAAGAAATAGAAGAAAGAAATGGGGAGCAAAAGGCATTTATAAAGGTTTAAATATAGGTGCATAGGTGCATATATTTATATATGGCGATGGGGAAATATATTAACATGCATATACTTATAGGCTTAGTATTAGGAGAGTAGCTGGGCATTGGACCTTCATTCAAGTACTTCCTCAGTGCAAGAACATTTTGTTCTATTAAATCGGCACTCCATAAGTGCACCTCCTTGATAAGATCACTGAAAACAAATGTGTGCATAAGCAAATATGGTGAAGAAAGGTGATGGTGTCTGGCTATCAAAAGATATAGTTTTCGGGGTCTTAAAGGCTTGAAAGTAAACAAGCAGCCATCCAGCTCAGAAACAACAAAGTCCACCTGAAAGAAGCACAACAGCTTGTGGGACCATTAGGTGGCAAAGGGATCAATTATCAGGTTTCAAGAACTAATAATCATAGCATTATGTCAAGCATCAAAAATCTAGGAATTATATCATTATAAATGAGGGGAATTGGTGGGACTCAAAGCCCACCAATAAGTGAAGTGACATCCTCTTACAGAGAGGTTGCAGCAAGGAGATGAGCCAGTCAAGGTGCAGTGTAGTAATAATGAAATATGCAACTTTCCTCGTATTCTCAAATGCTTCCTCCCACCCATTATCATGATCCCAATTCTACCAGACAAATCCAGCTAGACCAGGGGAGGTACACTAGAGTTGAAAACATTGGCAATTTAAGATAGATGTTCCCTCAGGACTAGTGGAGAGAGTGGTGATAATGGGAGGGTGGAGGGATGGTGGAACAGAAGGGGGAACTAATTTCAGAGATCTGCATATGACCTCCTCTCTGGAGTAAGGACAATGGGGAAGTGGGTGAGAGGTCATATTGGATAGAGTACAATATGAAAAGGTGATAACAATTTGTAAACTATTAAGGGTTCATTGGGATGGGAGAGGGAGGAAGAGAAATGTGGAGAGCTGGTACTGGGGGCCTAGATGAAGGGAGGATATTGTGAGAGTTATGATGGCAACAAGTGTGCAAATGTGGCCTACATACAACTGATGTATGCATGGATCGTGATGGAAGTTGTGTGAGCGCCCAATAAAATTATTTATATATAAAAAATAGACACTATATTGGTCATGAAAATATTTGTGCTTTTTTGCATGAATATTTCAGCATTGGTCAGTTGCAGTTGCATATACATCACAAACATATGCACAAGCACAGTTTCTTTTAGAAATATAAATATATTTTTGTTTTATATTTTAGAACAAATAAAGCACAAAGTTAATATCTACCTCTAAAAAAAGAATGTATGTTTCTGTGGTGGCTGCACTTTTTCTACATAAATTCACCCATAACCAACTCTAATATTGTTCTCTGTCTCAACCAACTGAGTGATGCAAACAGCATTTTCCTTCATTTTTTAATGACAGTAAGCACTTTAATTTTGGAAAATCCATGAAAAGATTCCTGAAATTATATTATTCTACCAATTTGTAGCTTCCATAGAATCAGCTTAAGCCTTCTTCATGGAGTTAGCATGCTTCGATTTTGATCTTTTTTAATCTTTTATTAATTATTCTTAAACTTATCTCTTTGCTCCTGCCTCTCTATCTTTCCCTTGATAGCTTTAGTCCTAGGTATTTTACCTTATAGTTGGCTATTGTAAATGGTATTATTTTCTTGATTTCTTTATTTTAAATAATTTTAATGGAGCCCTGTACATCCATCCATTGTGGTGAATACGTTTGTACATTTGTTGCCATCATCATTCTCAAAACATTTACTTTTTACTTGATCCCTTGTTATCAGCTGTTCATTTTTCCCTCTTCAATATCATCTTTGCTAATATACAGAAATTTAAGTGATTTTTGTATGTCACTGTTGTATCCTGCCACATTACACATTTTTTTTCATTTTTTTCTACTTCCTTGTTGAATCTCTTGGGTTTTCTATTCCTAGAATCATATAATCTACAAATAGAAGTGGTTTTACTTCTCTTGTTTTTTGTATTTTGAGTATTTTTTCTTTGTTTCCCTATTGCTCTTGGTAAGGTATTCAGCAAAATGAGAAGGAGAAAAGTGATGAAAGACATCCAGTCTTATTGATATTCCCAAGGGGAGTGCTCTTAGTTCCTCTCTGTAGAGCTCTTATTTAACATAGACCATTGATTTTACATATATACTCTTTACTGTATGGAGTAATGTCCCTTCTATTCTTATTTTGTTGAGTATTTTTATTGAGAATGGTTGCTTTGTTGTTGTTGTTGTTTTTTGACAGGTGCCTTTTCTGAATAATTCATTTGGTCATATATTTCTTTTACTTTATTTATATGAATCATTACATTGATTGCTTTTTTAATATTGAAACATCATCCAAACCTGGTTTGCTTCCTACTTGATCATGAGGTATCATTTTTCTGATACATTGTTAGATTCTACTGGTAGCATTTTTTATAATTTAAAAATGTAAGTTCATGGGTCATGTCAGTCTATATATTTCTATATTGGTGATGTCTTTGCTTTTTTTTAAAATCAAAGTTATGCTCACTTCATAGAATGAATTTAGGGGTCTTAATCTTTTCCTTTAATCTAGAATAGAGTAAATAGAATCAATGTCAACTCTTTTCTGAGTGTTTGGTAAATAAAATTCACCAAGGAATCCAGACTTTCTGCTGTGACTGTTGAGAGCTGTGTTAAGGAACTTCTTTTGTTATGAGCCTGTTTAGTTTTTTTACATTCGTCTGTGTTAGTTTAAGAAGGTAGTGCAAAAAAAAAAAAAAAAGGAAAAGGTAGTGCATTTCTTGAACTTTGTGCATCTCATTTTGTTTTTCATATTTGCTTATGTAAAGATCATAATCTTACTGTATTCATCTCTGTTTTGAGTCTGCTGTGACATTGCCCATTTGATTTTTATTTGTGCAATTTTTATCTTATTTCTTGTTCAACTTATAAATATTTTGTTAGTCTTTAAAGTTTTTTCAAAGAAACAACATCTCTAGGATGGATTCCTTCTATATTTACTTGGCATTTGGAAATTCATTTATTTATTATTAATTTAGTTCAGTGCTCATCTTTGTTATTCAGTTTCTACTGTTTCCTGTCGGTTTACTTTGCTCTTCTTTATCTAATTGTTAGCAAACTTGAGTTAAAGTAATGATCTTAGTTATTCTTTATTGATGTGTGCATTTATGGGTATAAATTGTTTTCTGAATACTGCTTTTGTTGTGCCCCAAAGGAATTTATATGTTGGATTTTCAATTTCAATCTATGAAAATTTTGTTCCTTATTCATTCAATCACCCAGTAATTTTAATACAGTGTTGCACAATTTCCATGTATTTGATATTTTATTTGTTCTTTCTATTGTTGATTTCTAGTTTTATATTGTTTCAATTTGAGAAGATGCTTCAACTTACCTCAGTCTCTTTTACTGTATCGAGGTTTTCTTTCTGGCCTAACACATGGTCTCTTCTGGAGAATGTTCCATGTGGGCTGGGAAAAAAATGTATCTTGCTTTCTTGTTTTGTTTACTGTTCTGTCTATTTATTAGACTCCATGTTGGTTGAATGTGATGTTTAGTTCTTCCCATTGTTGAATTACTTTCTAATTGTTGTGTCCTACACTATCACATTTTAATCTGTATCATCACCATTTATACCTATATTCTTTCAGTATATAAACTTTCCTCTCTGTGCTTCAATTTTCACTCTAACCAACTTCCAAACTTTTTCATTTGAGGAGTTATAGAATATTATTAATACAATCATATTATTTTATGTTCAACTCTATATATGGAAAATAAGGTATTAAATTATTCTCTTATTTACCATGGCCCGATTCTTTGTCCAGTTAGCCCATTTAATTTTCAGTTCCAGCCACACAACTACTCTGGAAGTGCCATACTTGCCTGCTGTTGGATGTTAAAACAGGTTACCTTTACACAATTCAGAGAATGTACACCATTCTTTCCTACATGGAGAACAATCCTTTATAATTATTTTAAATGATTGTTCTCTTCACACATTTCTCTCATTTTACAAAATAGCTAAACAAGCAATAATTTGAGAACTTTATCAAAAATATATTTTGAAGTGAATATCTTTGTGTTTTATATTTTCCATGTTTAATATCTCTTATAAGAAAGAATTGAATTAACATATATTCCTGGGGTGATTCAATTTTATATCAACATGCACCTGGGTGGTGGGAGAAATTGAGTCTCATATATCAATCTGGTCACAGCCCAGTGACAATTCCATCAGAGCTTGACTTGTGTGTGTGTGTGTGCATCGCTGCCCTGGTGGGAGTAGGAAACCCAGCCTTGCTCTTAGAGAGATGCTGCTGGATTTGAACCACCAACCTTTTCTATGAGAAAGACATCAAAGGATTCTCTTCCTCTCTTTGGTGCTTCATCTTCCTCTTCCCTGGAGCTCTGTGTCTACTTCAAATGGTGGTCACCAGTGGGCTGCCTGACACAGTCAACTGCTTCCCTCCTGTCTTCTCACCAACCTGAGGTCCACAGTTCTCTACACCCACTGTCCTCTGATTTTCCTGCACCCTTTTACACTGTTCTATGACCTTAGCTGAAGCGACATGTGTATAATGGATGCTGTTTTTAACATAAGGAGGAAAGTCATGCAACTTGGAAGCTAGTAGGTCTAAATAGAAAAGCTTTTTAGAAAATTAGATGTATGATAATTATGTGTAATACAAGAAATATGAAAATGACACAATCACACCTGGGGTGGTTGGGTAAGAATTCGAGTCAGTACCATGGAGTCAAAGCCAACTCATCGTGACTCCCTGTGGGTTTCCAAAAGTATTTGTGGGAGTTGAAAACTCTGTCACCCTCCTGCAGAGTTGTTGGCGGCTTCTCACCCAGACCACAGGGATCACAGCGCAAGCCTTAGCCACTGCACCACCAGCTTCTATCAACTAAGAATAAGGCTACGAACTTGACGAGGGAGTCTTATACAACACCCTCCAATGTCTTTGAGTCAATACTCAGTGACCCTGCGGCCCAAGGTAGAGCAGCCCCTGTAAGTTTCCAAGACTGCAACTGTGACTCAGAGCAGAACACTCCATTCTTCTGCAGAGGTGTTGGTGGTTTCTAACTACTGACCTTGTGAATTTCACTTCAACATAGTCACTGTGCCACGAGAGTCTCTTGATATAAGAATAAGGTGACACCATCCTAGGGTGTTTGGGGTTATCAGAAATCTATTTGATGTCTCAGCAGAGAGGCTGTTTCAAAAAAACATTTACATTTGAATTAAAATAGTTTATAATCTATCTTGAAATTGTGTATTGCCCATTAAGATCTATCTTTTTGGCTTAAAATTCTGAGACTTCTGTAGTATTTGATAATTTCTAAAACATTTAACATTCTTTTTCCTTTCTTGAACTTTCAAGATCCTAGTGGCCTTAATTATTACTGCATGTCAACCAGAATTAGGGAAAAATTCCTTTCCTCCGTTCTTGCAGAAAGCACTGCTTAATTTTAATACATTAAATTCCACTCACTGCCCCTTTGTCAATTCTGACTGGAGTGACCCTATAAGCCTGCATGTGTTTCTGAGCCTGCCTTTCCTTACAGAATTGGAAAAGCATTTTTTTTTCCTTTTCTTTCTCTCTCTCTTATGGGCATCAGCAGAGAGTTTCAAACTGCTGACCTTTTCATGAGCCGCCCGACGTGGAGCCACTCGGTTACCAGGATTCTTATTAAGAGCTATTATAAAATCTGACTTTTGGGTAATGAATGAGACGAAGAGCTCATTTGGAATGTTAGACGTTGGTTAAGGGTTGTTGTTGACTCGTGGTGAGTCTGCTTAGAGGGCTACAGTGCACATTAAAAAAGTAATAAGAAATCCATAACATATTGTAATCCATTTCCAAAGTAAAATGAAAAGTGAAAATATGGGAGACTCTTTAATTGAGTGATTTCTGGAGAAAACTATACTTAACCTTGTAACTCAATTAGAATGAGTAGCAGGTAGAGCTCTAAAGAAAAAAAAGGAAAGTTAAGGAAAATTAGCTCTGTGATGTTTGCTAGACGGAGGTGAACTTGCCATTTCGAGAGTCAGAAATAAGAATGGAACGGATCTTAGTAGTTGAGGATCAATCAATTAATAAGTGAGTTTTCTGTATAGTAGGCAGGGGACATATCAAGAAGAATCGTGGAGGTCATTGTCTTATGTCATCATCAGTTGAAGAGTTTCTTTTTCCTAGCAGGCTATTTTACATTCATTGTAGACATCATTCCTAGTCCCCAAATTTATGGAAAGTATATAGGAGTACTTTAAATAAATTTGGAAAAACTGAAATAGATGTAAAATGACCTTACAGAAATTAGAAGGAGCCCTGGGGGCATGGTGGTTAGGTTGGGGGCTGTGACCCATAGAATTAACATATGAGACCACTAGTATATCCTCAGGAGAAAGATGGGGCATTTTGCTCCCATAAAAAATTACCATCTCAGAAACTCACCAATCAGTTCTAACTGTCCTATCAGGAAACTATGAATGGACATCAATTCGATGCCAGAGAGGTATTTTTTTTGTTTATATGGAAAATAAGTTTTATATATCAACTCATTGTCCTTTGTAGTTCACTATATTTAAGTTGTGTTCTTTAGGTAATTGTCTATAATATACTCAGTGTTTTTTGTCTCACAAAATGTGTTTCTCCCTCCTGCCCCCTGGCAGCAGATATTTGCTATCACTTTTATTTATTTGATGAAATTATGCAAAATATATTCTTTCATTGGTTGGTAGTAAATATACATGAAAACTTCACTTGGACTATTTTCTTTTTCTTAAGTATGATCTTTGTAATGTTTAAAAGGCTTTCTTGTATTGGCAGCTGTTAGTAATTTCACTTGTTTAAAAAAAATCATACTAGGTATTATTTATCTCTAGGGTCAGCAAACTGCCTACTCTGCCGGGTTTTGAATGAAGATTTCTGGGAACACAGTTGTACACCATTCCTTTACATGCTGTCTATGGCTGAATGAGTGCTTCACACCACAGAGGTAGCTAGAGGCTTGAAGGTCACTGGATACAAATGAACTTGTCATTTCCAGGGTCAGAAAGAAAGATAAGCTGTATCTTCGGGACTGAGGATAAAGATGACACTTTCCTTGAGACCATATCAGTAAGAGCCATGGAGGTCAAAGTGAAATATTGTAGCTACATTGTGATTGTTTGAATGACAAATACAAATTATAATGCTATCATAATAGTGTGAAATTATTATGGCCACATATGCTATTTTTATATATTTTGAACACTAACCTGAAAATTATGTGTTACTGTATGGTTTGGAAATTACGAGTATCTTATTTTCCCACAATTTTCTTAGACATCTTTGCCACTTTCATAGGTTAAAAATATGAACACCTGTTTTTATAAATGCATAACTTCAAGTTGTCAATGTTTGGATTCTTACTTAAAGTCATATATATATATTGAGACATACATGCTCTTCCAGTAAAAACAAAAGTCAGATCATCATATGGAACATGTCATTTATAAATATCCAATAGAAAACTTCAAAATAACTTAAAAAGTTGATAAAGCATTAAAAATCAACATCCCATTTTTCCTGAGTACAAGATCCATCAATTCAAAAACAATTATGTTCATCAAACACATTCACTGACTAAAGTTGATTAAACAATTAAATTAATTTAAAATTACCTTCTAGTTAGTTTATGAAATAATACTGATTAAGATGATGGTTTTTAATCTCCAATCATGGTTTTCACACCACTCAAAATTGTTGTGCTACTCAGCAGTAATACTTGTATATATTAAAGAAAGCTATCTATTGGTATATTTGAAGATAAACCAATTTGTGATTTGGCCAATTATAAACTGAAAGTTTTTTTTTTGTTTTTTCAACTCAATTTGAACTGATTTTTACATTCAGAAAAATAAATTACAGCATTTTGTAGTAATGAAAACTCTCTTTCATGTAATTCTATTTTTTCAAATGCAATGCAAATAGAGGTGATTTAATAATAAATGCACTTAAATGAAAGGAAGCTTAAAATTATATTTATGGTATTCATATTGTTAGAGTGTTTGATTTGAATAATCTTTTGTACTTTTTCCTCTTTTCTTAGCATCTATCATAGACATGAACATAAACTATATATTTATAAATTATAGTCAAATAATAAAATGATTAAAGGAATAAGAATAGGTTTCTCTAAAAGAGACAAATAATGAAATCACCTATAATGGAAGTAATTAATTTATATAATGATTAATAGTAGCATATAATTATTTCTGAAAGCCTTTATTAAAAATGAATTGATAAATTTACAATAGACATTTTCCATCAGACATTGAGTTCTATAATCTTCATTCCATTTCAGAATATTCTGTTCTAAAAGTAAAAATATACATATTAATTAATACACTTTTAGTACAAGTTAAGAGAAACGATTATAATTGGAAGCATATATAAAGAAGACCTGGAGGGCATTGTACTTAGTGAAATTATGCAATCACAAAAGTATAAATAGTGCATGAGACCACTATTACAAAGAGGCAAGACAAAGGTTTCATAATAAAAGAAACACTTCTTGATGCATACAAGAAAGGGCAGGGAAATGGAGAGAAGTCACAAGGGAGAGGGTTAACAGGGCTTATTTCATGCAAGGAAGCAATATATACGATAGAGATTGACATTTTCAAAGCATGCCTTGACATTTTATGCTAGATGATGATATTGGGTGATACAATTTGTTAGATTTGTTACAATTTTTTCTATTCTAAGTAAAAGACAGATGACACATAGATATAGATAGAGATAAACATAATAGATGATAGATATGTAGATAGATAGATAGATACATGTAATAGTGAGGAAAGGCATCACATATGGTTGGGGAAATGAAAAGGACAATTAATATTCAGTAATTCTTGTTCTGTCATAAACAAAGTGTGTGCAATTAGGATTCATTAATACATACCTAGAATGCTGATGCACTATGTTTTATTTTAGCTAGATAAATTTCATGTCTGTTTTTTATTTTTCAGTAGTTGGTTTTTAAAGAGGAAATTGTCTTAATTTCACAAGATCATAATTTACTACCAATAGCTACTTGAAACTAATATTATGTCATTATTTACATGTAAGATCAAAATAAAATTATTTTAAGCTATATATAAAATAAAAGAATGAGAATACATTGCTAATCAAGTATATAGCAAGGGTGGCACTTTATATCATTTGGGGGGGTGTATCACTGTTTCTGGTGGTCATGGGCGCTACCCAGTGCTGCACTTTATATCATTTTAGGACATGCCCTACAACAATATTAACAAAAATTCAAACTCACTGCCTTTGAATAAATGCTGACTCATAGGGACACATGCCGTCTTTCTTAGACTGTGACCTGAGAGTGCAGGTGTTTCACACAGTTTTTAGAGAATAAATTATGTCAGTGTGAAATACTATGAGGAATAGTCTATTTAGAATAGAATTTCTATGATGGCCCAATCTAGTATCCCAAATACCCATGTTTATAGTTTTAATTTACATTTTCAATTCTAGCTAGGTAATCGAAATTGGGCCAACATTAATATTAAATTAATAAAAGTATTTCATATGTTTATTGAATAAACACAAATGACCTAATTGTTATGCTGCTAAAGTCTTGCCAGTTTATTAAAAGTAAACTTGTTTTCAAAGAAATATAGTTTGATGTGTCATTGCTTCTGCATTAAAATAAGTCTTAAGGAAATATTTTGTTATCATGAAAAACTTTATAGAGAGACAATAGAACTTTTACATAAAATGAAGAGCACTAGGTCCACATAGCTGATTTGTAAATTGAAATTGAAGTTTTTTTTTTTTGAAATTGAAGTTAATATTAGTATTATTGCTACTTTTTTCTCTTTCTCTTTTTTAATACTCTTCCTCCTATTATTTCTACTTCTAATGATGATGATGAACTTCCACGATCCAAGTCATATATCCACATAATGAATTAAAATATAGGAATCTACTAGTACAGAAAATAGAGAAGAGGGTGAATAAAATGAAAACATTATGATGTTTAAGAGGAGTGAAAAAATGAAATGTCAAAAATAAAATAATTAAAGCTCAATGATATCATCATAAATTTTGAAAAGAGCAGGAAATAAAGCTAATCTCTAGATATCATTAAAGTATAAAGAATGTTCACTTCTGAGTAATTTAAAATCTGAGTTGAATATTTTTAAAAACTTTAAAATATGATATAATTTAGCATATTGGTCAATAAAATGATAAAACAAGTAATTTATATCAGAAATAAAAGAAGTTCCTTTAGATAGTAAAATAAAATAAGCTGCATTAGGTGCTATGGCATAGCTTCTGCCCCAGACAACTGATATACAATGAAAGGAAATATCCAGGCCTACAAATTCCTCACAATGATTGTTATGTTCATTGTTTCCATCCTTCCGTTAATGTATCTCACGGAGGGTCTTCCTCACTTTGGAGAGCATTTTTTGTTGTTGTTGTTGTTGTTGTTGTTGTTGTTGTTGTTATTTGCTGTCCTTCTGCTTCACCAAGCAAGAAATCATTTTCCAAGGGTCGCCTCTCTTGAGAAGCAGCTGTCCTTCTTCCAGGAGAGATTGTCTTGTTCTTCTGGTAGTCCAGGGCAATTTCAGTATTCTTAGCCAGCAACATAATTCAAATGTACAATTAGACTGTGATCTTGTCTTTTGTCATTTGAAAATACCAGTGTTTGGGTGAGTCACACTTAATTATCAAAGTGACATTATTGTTCTTTTACACATTAAAGCAGTCTTGTATAACTGAATTATGCATTGCTCTATGGCCTTCTATTTCACTACTGATGTTTCTATGAATATCCTTTATGAATTCCAGCAAGGTTAAAGTCTTTACATTGAAATGTTTTGTCTTGGTTTGAAGTTGCAATGCATACTGATGGCTGCTGTTATTGTCATCAGCCAGTGCCTCAAGTTCTCCTCTCTTTCAGCATATGAAAAGTCATTAGGAAACCTGCCTCCACTCTTGATGACAAATTATATTTCATGTCATCCGGTTACCTGTTCATAAAACAGATAGTATATTACTTAACAATACTCATATGGTAGATATATAATCATTTGTCAATTTGAGAATTAAGTGTGTAGGGACAGAGTTTAGTCTGTTAATCAGCTCATAGCCAGTGATACTTCTATGTGGGCATGACCTTCACCTGAGAATTCTCCTGGGAAATCAGGTACTTTCTTCCTGGAGGCCAGAGACACTATCTCTCTTAGTTCCCGTCCTTGGAGACTCACTCCTGGCAAGACTTACTTCCCTGGGAGACATTGCAGCTGGCAGGACACATGAAACTACCTAGTGCCCTCAGGCATACCAGCCACATGGATGCAACCAGACTTCTGAAGCCAGAGAAGCTACAGAGAGAGCCCTGCCAGCACTGAGATACTACAGTGCCACGGGATCCAAAGGCTCTCTACACACTGACTTGTAATCATCCTGCATTCGTCATCATTGCATGTGTTTCGCTAGTCTGAAGATGATCTTATAGACTGGTGTCAGACATATGGGTTAATATCAGCCTTATGACTTTGGACTGGACTGGGTTAGGAAATTTTCTTAATGCACAATCACCCGTTATATAAAGCTCTCTCTTATATACATATGTGGGTTTTTGAATTTGTTTCTGTCTTCTACTCAGACCAACACAACTACCTTTCCTCCAAAGAAACCATTACTCCAGAGAAATGGGAAACAGTAATCACGAGCACAAGCGTGGAGAAACAAACACAATTTAAATCTGATCACAGAGCTGGTTGCATAATTCTTCTTCAGGTGATTACATTATTGGATTGTATGATGTGTGAATTACATGCCAGTTCAACTTTGTATTAAATAAAGAAATAAACAAAAAATACTGACTTCAGAGCCTAAGTGCCTGAGTTTAAATCTCTGCTTATTCACCAGCACTTTGACCAGCAAACTCCCTGACCTTTTCCCCAATTAAGTTTAGACATACGAAATGTGTATAATCATCCAATGTCAATTGTAGGGTTGCTGGGAGGTTGAAGTATGAGCTAGAGTGATACTTGCAGAATGGGGTGACAAGGAAGCTTGTAGGCTAAGGCCCTGGATCAGGGCATCTTTGGTTTGTGACTTAGGAGCAAATGCCATAACCTATGGGATGTATTGACGGCACTAAAAGGACTTTATACAGTGCCCTAGCACAGTGGTTCTCAACCTTCCTAAGGCTGCGACCCTTGAATACAGTCCCTCATGTTGTTCTGAACCCCCAACCATGAAATTATTTTCATTTCTATATTATATCTATAATTTTGCTACTGCTATGAATCGGGTGACACCCGTGAAAGGGTCATTTGATCCCTAAGGTGTTGGAGCCCACAGGTTGAGAACCGCTGCAAACAAGCTAGAAGCCAAACCTCAACCTGTGTGGAAGAGAGACATACAAGTTGGGATGTGAAAAGCCTATTCTGACCCAACAAGAGTATCGGAAGAATCTCACCCTAAATTATGACCTATTAACTTCCCTAGTGTGTTAGTCCGGAGAGATTAGAGAAACAAACTCATAGACATGCATATAGATATAAAGGAATGGTTTATATACAAAAGGAATGTAACACTGAGAAAGCATCCTAACCCAGTCCAGTTCAAAGTCTTAAGTCCGATATTAGCCCATATGCCTGATACCAGTCTATAATGTCTCCTTCTGACTCACAAAGTCACAGGTCAGTGGATGCAGAATCCCAGCACTGGCAGGGGTCTCCCCATGGTTCCATGTTTCCAGGACTCAGGGTCCATCAACAGCATCCAGTGATGGCAGAAGTAACTTATCACTGGCAGGGGTCCCTACATGGCCTCTCCAGCTTCAGAGGTTTGACTCCATCAGGGCAAAGCCATATGGCTTTTCCTCTGGCTCCTCAGACGCTGCCACCTTGTCTTGTCCATGATTCATCATCTCTGAGACTGACTCCCAACAACTGGGGAGATAGCTTCTCATCTTCAAGAGGGAAATATTGTGAGATTTTCCAGAAGTCTCAGGAGAAAGCCATGCCCACACGGAGGCCTCATTGGCTACTCAATGGCTATCTCCAGATTAACAGGCTAGACTCCACCCCCACATCTCAATCATAAAATTAACATAATCACATGACTGCCACATCTAGTAAACCCCATTATCATGGTGGTCTGTGAAATCTGTGAGGCCTTTACAATGAATTAGAGAGCTCAACAGAGAAACAGAGAGAGACTTCAGAGGGACAGTTGCTCTCAGACATGGTAAGGGAGTTTGGAAGCTGGAGTCATACCTCTCGTAAGTCTCATTGGAGTAGGCCTTGGGCTAACATGGAGTTGGATTCTTCATCCCCTTGGGAAGTCAGAGGAGGCCATGCCCTCTTGCTTCTTAGTCCCATTAATCAGAGGCCCAGGGCAGTACTGTAAAGTTACAATAATTACAGGATTGTGATATTGATGCAAGGATGAAATTAGGCACTCATGAAATGGACAGTACATATGGTATCTAAATCCCCCCAAATATCCCACTACAAGTAGTAGTGCACATGTATTCTTTTGAATAAATGATGTTGCATGTGTCAGGGTAGAAGGTCAACACACAAAAGTGAATTAGATTCCTGTACAGTAATGAGGTTGACAGGTAGATAAGTTAGGAATAAAAGGGTTATCTGCACTAAATGCTGATCCCAAAATGAAAATTAGCTGGTCATGCCACAAGAAAGTGTTGGAAAAGAATTAGGCACACATCAGACACCTAAGGGGAGAATCCAAACCTGCAGCGTGTTCAGACTCACGTAAACTTAGAGCCAAGGGGAGAAGGACTGGGCACCCCCACAGACACCCTTTGCATTATATCACATAGGTAAAGTGATCAAGTGTCCCGCTTTTCGTGGGACAGTCCCGGTCTTAAACAATTTTCCCCCAGTCCCATGGCGTTTTAAAAAAGTGCTGATTTTGAGAAAGAATGCACGACAAGTTGGGAGTGGGGGAAGAGCAGGAAGGGACTATACCCCTTCTACCCCCACCCCCAGTCCACTCCGCACCCTCTCCCCTGTCAAAGATATCCCGCTTTACCAATGTTAAAATCTGGTCACTTTACCACAGATGCTCCTAAACTCAGCCCACGAGGTCGGGCAGTAACCGCCACCACACCCCCTGAAGAAGTGTGAGGGAGAAAAGCAGGCCTCCAAGGCAGGTGCTCTCTTGCAGGAGGAGCGGCGGGGGGCGGGGGGGGGCGGTGTTGCTTCTCTGGGTCAGGTGTGCATGCTTCGAGGGCTCGCACTCTGGTTTCATGCTCTGGTTCCGTTCTCCTTTCCCTTAGGTGTTTCATGCTCTCCTGAGGAGACCATCTTCAGACGCGAACTCTAGAGCGGCCCCTGCTCAGAGGTACACGCTTTCCAGAAATACCGTGCACTTTCTGAGACTGTAATTTCAAAACTTCCTTTCCCTCATAAACTAATTTGTATTTACAAGCGAACTTCTGCCAGGTGAATTCTCTCAGCGTTGAGAAGCTACTACAGAGGTCAACAATCCCAGACACCTAACAAAAGAGTTCTAAAAAAGAAATGAAAAGAATACAATTTATAATAGTCACCCCCCCCCCAAATTACATAGTTAGGGATAAACTTAATCAGAGAAACAAAAGTTCTATACAAAAAGCATAAAATATTAATCTGTGAAAGAAAATGATATAGTCAACTAGAAGATACAAGAGTGTGAAAATATTAATTGTATCCAAATTTGTCAATCACTATAAGGCAGTTATGACCTGGATCTCAGCATCATTTTGTACAGAGATAAAAACACTGAATAATTAATCTTCTATAAAACGGAAATAAACCCAGGGAAACGAAAATATGACTAAAGAAGCACAAGATAAAAGAAGTCTCATTCTTGACCTCAAAACCCACTACCAAGCCCCAATACTGAAAACAGTCTGGGATTCAGACAAGTCTAATAATTAAGATTAATGGAACCACATAGAGAACCCAGAAACAAATCCATATATCTACAGGCCACAGCCTCCAACCCACTGAATGGGGAACAGATAGTCTCTTCAACAAATGGCCTTTACAGAAGTTTCCATTCACAGAAGAATGAGACATGACCCAGACATCACTCCATCAACAAAAATCTGCCCCAAATGAATTAAAGATCTCAATGTAGACACTAGAACTATAAATCTTACAAACAAAAAAAAATAGGGAAAATTTAGTGATTCTAATAAATGGTCTAAAACACGATCAAACACATTGGAAAGCACTCACACAATGCAAGACAGGATAGGTGACCAAGTACTCAAAATGAGACACTCATGCACATCAAAAGTCTTCAGCAAAAGAGTACGAAAAGAATGAGTGCACAGAGTGGGGAGAGAAAGCAGTCACAAGAGGCCGGTCATGGAACTAAACTCTAAAAACTATATAAGATACACAGACATTCTCTAAGCCACTGGCTATTTTAGAGATGCAAATAAAAGCAATTAGAAGATGCCACCTCACACTGGTACGGAGAGCATAATTAAAAACAAAGAGGAAATAATGCTGCAAAGGCTGCCCAGAGAGGGAATCTTCACACACTGCTGGTGAGACAATAAAGCAGTATTACCACTCTGGAAAGAGAGATCGCACTTCAAACAACTGGAAAATGCCATATGGCTGAGCAATTCTTGTGCCTGATGTAAGTAAAGAATGCAGCATGAGCAGATATATGCATCCATAAGTTCAGAAGTTGTAAACCACCAGTCCCTCTGCAGGAGAAAGATGGGACTTTCAACTCTCCTTAGCAGTACAATCTCAGATCTCACAGGGGCAGGTCTAACCTGCCTATAGCTAGCTATAAGTCTGTATCAACTCCATGGAAATCAGGTTGTTTTTCGGTTTCTGTTCACCTTAACACTATTCACAATAGTAAGAAGGAAACAACCTAAATGTACTTTCATGGAAGCATTAATAAGTGCATGCTGATACATGCATGTAATGGAACGTTATACACATTTGACAAATAATGGGGAATCTAATAGCCACCTGTTAGCACGAATGGCTTTGAGGGACATTAGACTGAGTGAATGGAGTGAATCACAAAATGGCAATCATTGCATGAAATCATTTTTATAGAAAAAAATCAAGATTAAAATTGTATACTCCCCAACAAAACATAAAGAGTCATTGATGGTCATTAGGCGTGGACGAGGCACGGGGGAGGCGGAGCAATATCTTCTATCAGGAAGGTTGAACAAAGTTACCTAGAGTGAAGTGAATGATCGTATCACATTAGAGAGAAGTGGAGAAAAGAAAGAAGGAGGGAAAGTCAATGGGAGGCTGATATACTGTTCAAGTGATAGAAAGACAAAATGATCATCCAATTTGTGAATCTTACCTAATTCACAATGAGTTACAGAAAAGAAAGAATGCTTCATCAATTGGTTAAACAGATGGAAAATTTATGACATTAGCCTTTTTTATCTTTAAGAACTTAACTTCAACAAAAGGCACCCTAAGTACTAGGAAGAGTTGGCATGTGTATGATATATTTAGGGTGCTGAAATTATGAGTTAAGAAAAAAAGTGTTAAAGAGAATGTAAATACGTAACACACATAGAAATAGGTCTTTGCAGCCTTATTTCTAAAAGATCTATCCATCTACCTTTAGACCAAGAATTGTTATAGATCTCAAAAAGAAAATAAAAGTATGGAACAGGTACATTTATATTAATTACAGTTATATCATAACTGTAAAATATTTTAAATATGCTATTGAAATAGAAAATATATAAAGATGCTTCATTGTCGCAATTAATATGAACATATGCTTATTAAAAAGACATGATAGTACGGTGGTTACAAATAGGGCTATATTACACAAGGTCCCCTTTTTAAAATCACCAGCCACTCTGAAGGGAAAAGATAGGGATTTCAACTCCATTAAAAGTTACATTCTCTGAAACTCATATGAGCAGTTTTACCCTGGCCTATAGGCTCCGTGGGAGTCGAGAATGATGCAATAACTGTGAGTTTGGTTTTGGTTTTGAGAAAAAGTAACAAAAAGAAAATAAGTGCAAATGAAAAGATAAAAACAGGAAAACTAAGAAAAATAATTGGAAAAGCTGAAAAACACCTAGAATAGAGGTTATAATAATGTATATTTAGGGTTGAACCCCAGTAGCATAGTGGTTGAGTGCGGGACTGCAGCCCACGGGCTTGGCGGTTCAAATCCAGCTGCAGCTCTCAGGAGCAGAGCTGGGTACCTCCCACGACCACCAGAGGGCAGTGATGCCCCCCCAAATAATGTACATTTAAACTTAAAAAAATCTACAAAATATTTCAATTTTTACATGAACTTAGGAAGATGCTAAAATTATATAGAATGTGTAGAATTGATAGAATACAATACACTATTTCAAATAAATAAGCTCATAGAATAATTGTGAAAGCAGAAGGAGGCACCACATTGTGTTAAAGATCCTTTATTTCAAGCGCTATCTTATAACCTACATACCAAGGGAGTTGTTGTTATTGATTGCACACAATGCACATATTGTGCTGATCAGAAAGTTGCTTTTATTAAAGGACTTTTGAAATTAGAAAAAAGGCGCAATCAAGAAGGTGTTCCTATGCCAGACTTTGAACCCCAGGAAATCTGCTCATGCTTACCACCAGCAAAATGATTGTCGTAGGTGCTGCACATGTTCACTGAGTAAGCTGTATCGATCGGACAATACAATCTGCACAAAAGCACAAAAGAAGTGTGTCCACAATTGTCCTTGGCAGCAGGGTAGCCCAGTGAGCATAAGCATAGAATCTATCTTGCTTCTTCTTTATGTGTGCATTTTATTAGACAATGGTAACTCATATGAGAAAGCTATATGATGTATTGGCTAAAAATAGTGACTTTAGGGCTGGATTGCATATATTCAAATTCTTTTCATTCACTAGCATTCTGACCAACACGTTCTTTGAACTTTTTGCAATTAGGTTTAGGCACTCAAAACACATTTAATAATTGTACCTATGTTGTAGAATCAATCTGGTATTTAAACATATGCATGCAGTATATATGTAAAACAGTATCAAGCACAGTATACAGCCTCTTGTTATTCAGTTTGGTTATTATTAAATTTACATGAAAGATCTCCTAAAATATTCTTTTCACCACTCTATCTTTAGCTCAACAGATAAATTGAGCTGATGACTGGTAGGCTATCATAGGTTATGCATTCAGATATATTTTTCATTGTGTCTAGTTGCCTAAAACTATCAGTACAACACATTTTGGGTGACTACACAGCTAAATACATGTATCCCATTTCCATGGGTAAAAGAGCTTGCCTCATTCCTAAGTGTGAGCAGGAAATGGACTCATGTAAATAAGTCAATGGAGAAGAAATGTGTTTAGATAAAGAAGCCTTGCATTTAAACTGCCCACAAGACCATGATTGGCATTATAACTTCCTCTAGCATTTTCCATTTTACGTTTGCTAGCACTTCAGCCGGTGGGCCAAATTTCAAGCTCCTGATTTCTGTCCATGACAGGCCTGCAAGACAGAGGGGAGCTGCCTGTGGGTCTCTGAAATTGTAAATCTTGACTGGGGAAAGCCTCATCTTTCTCTCTCAGAAGGGCTGAGATGTTCAAGCTATGGAGCTCCTGGTTACCAGCGCAACGTGTAACTCACAGAGAAGCCAGACTTCTTTCAGCTGGAGATGGATGAACCACGTGATCACTTGGGCCTTTTCCTGCGCGTGGCTCTTTTTGTAGTAACTATTGTCTCGCAGCAAGTTTTGCCATTGGCCACAAGGAATTCTTCAGGGTCCATGCGTGTTCCTTTGTTCCCATTGACATCTTTCTCCTTGGCGATTGTTGCTGTCAATGATTCCACTCCTAGTGACCCGTGTACAAAAGAACAAACTACTGCCCTGTTCTCACGGCGACAAGCTCGAGTCCATTGCTGCAGTCACCCTATCATGAAGGCGAACTGAGAGGCTTTCTTGTATTGAGTTGACCCTCGCCACGACCAATCACGATGTGATCCGCCAGGCAACACGTCCACAGTATGTGAGATCGAGTGTCATCGCCCTTGCTTCTACAGAGCATTCTGTCTCAACTGCCTCCAAAGCAGATTCTTTTCATTCTCCTAGAACTTCATGGTCTAGTCAGTATTCTTTACCAACAGTATTATCTAAAATCATCAATTTTCTCCTGTCTTCCTTGTTAATTGTCCATCTTTTATTGAACATGAAACTATTGAAAATGCCGTCACTTAATCCTGCTGTCATTGTGATAACTTTTAAGCTGCAAATTTTAAAGTCAGCAATTTCAAAACCACCAGCAAGAAAGATGAGATTTTCTTCTCCATAAAGATTCACGGTCTAGGAAATTGACGTGGGGCATAGCTATTTGGGCACAATGAGTAGTCATCGACTAAGTTGGCAGTGAGTTCAGTTTGTTCTCTGACTATCTTTTCAGTCTTGCTCTTAAAAGAAATCCTAAAACAGATTTTCTTAAAATAATATGTTGTTTGATTTCATGACTACTCTTCCTTGAGTGTTTGTTGTGAATGCAAGTAAAATGAAAGCCTTGACAACCTCTGTATTTTCTCTGTTTATCACCCTGCTAGTAATTGGAATAAATGTGAGGATTTTTATTTCCTTACGTTGGGTTATAATGCATACTGAAGGGTATAGTCTCATTTGTTCATCAATAAGTGCTTTTAGTTTACTTTACTTTCACCAAAGGTGTGTTGTCTGCAAAATGCGGGTCATTACTATGACTTCTACCTAAACTTTTTTCTTCACATCGCTCATAATTATCACAAAAATACCTAAAATATACTATATAACCCAAATGCCCACATGATAATCTTAGTTTCCAGTTTATTGAAACTACTATGGTCTGCTCTAAGGGGAACATTCATCCCCTGAGAACTAAGATTGCTTAGTGAGAAAAAAAATAGACCAAATGATCAGGACCATGTAGTGAGTTATGATTAGAGATTGCATTTTCTCCATTTGTCCCCTTTATATGTTTATTTATGAAAGTATGATAGAAATTAAGATGTGATCATTTTGAATAGTTTCCAGTCAAGAAGGAATAGAAAAGAAGATCCACAATGGAGATTTATATTGAGTGAATAACTATGACTCTCAACTGCAAAAAATCTAGTCTGGGATGCATTCTCATGACTTAGAATTTCTTTTCATGCTAACCAAATAGAGCTTTCTAGAACATTACTCTATTTTAGTCCTGAGAAACCCACAGTTATTTAGTTATCAGACATGATCCAATTGGGCCAGCTTTTATTTTATTTTCCTCCAGTTCTGTTTCCCAGAAGGAGATCAATCAAAGAGTGACCATGAAAGTCAAGAACGAAGTTTTAGGACTGACATGTTGGGAGTACCATCAAGTCCAGTAAAATCCAGTAACCACATGTCTGTAGCAGTGCAATATATATAGAGAAAATGTTTATCATACTTAGTAAAATCCATTGCTACATACTCAAGCTTATATATTTACTGATTATTTCTCATGATTTATACCAATGCTGATGAATTACTGAATTAATTAGCACTCTAATAAGTGCATGGTCTGTGGAGTCAATGGGATCAACACCAGGTTTTTCCACTCACTGATGGAACTAATAGTTACCATATTTCTTTGTATACAGGTGTGTTGCTATTGGGCTTTTTATCCATACAAATGAAAACAATGACATAAAATTGTCATTATTAAATGGGATCACACATTTACGGAACATTTATAGAACAGCATGGTATCCCCATAGAGTTCAGAAGGCGGTCATTATTACAGAATCAGGTTTTCCCATCTTTCTTTTTAGAGGGGTGGACAAGTTCAAATAATGTATGCTTGAGTTAGCAGAAAATCAACCAAGCACTGCTCACCAGAGCTCTTACAAATTTTCACAGACATTAGATGAGATAGGAACTGTCTTTAGATCTGCAGGGACATAACTTTATTTCTGGGCGTGGATGTCACTTCTATGGCCACTGCAGCCAAGGAAGGCTATGTGGGTTTGATTCCTTTGTTCTGTTTGGTGGCTATGAGAAAAGAGAGTTAGTAGTATCCACTTCCCCACTCTGAATTTCTAATCAACTCATTACTCTAACTTTGACATTAAAAAGCAGTGAAATATTTTCAACCTAAATAATAATTCATCAACTTTTTATAATTAGATCCTTCAGACTTTCAGCGAGGTTAGTTCTGAGACATAAGATATGAGACAGATACTTTCAGATAGAAATCTTTTAAGTATGAAATTTTTGGATCATTCAGCTTCACCCAAATCTCCATTCTAAAATTTAAGTCAGCTACTTCCCACGTCAATATTATAACTTTAGTAATAAGCCATCTAGTGAGACATTTTTATTCTAAATAATAATCCATTAACTTTCATGATTAGACTATGTGTCTTATTTACAACAGATAAATCTATTACAATATGAGTCAATTTCTCCATGTATATAATTTTATATTGAACTAAAATTGTAAAACCATGACCTTTTTATATTTTCCCATAAAATGTTTTCTAGGTATTTAGCAGCAGTCATTTATCTAACACTTCTAACATCTTTATTTTGCCATGTACACCTAAATCTGATAGACATCATCTTAAAATATATAGCTGTTTCAGACATCACTCATAGCAATTAAAATAACTATCAGGACACTACTTACCATTGCATGTTCCATAATCTGATACGTCATTTCTTTCAAAACAATTCAGGTGAGGGAATCAATCTCACACTCCTTTCTCTTTCAAATATACAACTAAAACAAACATTGACCTAATTATTTGGTGAGGTGAATATTGCTACAAAGAACAGACCTTATGCCTCCTATTTGCAAATAATTTGTCATCATTTTTGTTTTCATGGTGTTAACTAGCCCAAAAATGTCTCTGATATCTGAAAAAATTAACTCTAGGTTAAGGTGTCAGTAATTTCACCAATATAATATATTCTGTGGTAGGTTGATTTGTCTAGAGAAACAAAATCAGCAACGCTGATATATGTATAAGAAATAACTTTATGTCAAGAAATTACATTTTATCAAGAAGAATCCCAGCACAGCCCAAATTAAGTTCATGACTCTGGTACTAGCCAGAACACTCTTCCACTCTCAGTCGCAGGTGGAGGAGCAGGAAGGTGAAGGGAGACTCAGGAGATCACAGGGTGGTTGGTGCAAATTCTCCTGGAAGATTAGTGATTAGAAGATTGGTCTGGCAGGCACATACCACTCTTGGGACCAGGTAACTCCAAAAGGGTAATCCCTATGTGAAGTCACAGTCCCTTTCCACAGGAAGTGGAAGAGCAAAGAACCGAGGTGTCACCAGTCTCTCTCATCAAAGGCTGCACTTCCCAGGAGGCATCATTAGGCTGCAGTGTACGTGAGAGAGGTGGGTGGACTCTGCCTCTCCTCCACCTCTACACAAGTACAAGGTAACATAAAATATAACCACCACACTTAATAAAAGACCTGCTCCAGAAACTGCCCTGATTAAAAACATTTGCATAATCAGAAAGCCCTTGGTGTTTTATTTGGCTCCAAAATCTCATGTGTTTATCATGATCCATATGGTTAGGACATGTGTTTATATTCTGATTCCTGATAACCACAAAGTTATATCTGTGTTGTTCACCTTGTTCTTGGTTCAATTACTGGAGGGAGAAACCTCTACAGATGAATTTGCCAGTCAGCACACAAACACATGCGCACACAAAATTGTGAATATGTACGTTAGTGAATATATATAGTAAAAATGGTAAAAGTAGCAGTAAATGCTGCAACATTAAATTCTCTAAGTTTAAAGCAAATATTTAATAATCTGAACTAAAAGTCACAATTTAACTACAGGAAGATAAAAGAAATGCAGTTTTTGACTTTCTTGATTCTACAATTTATAAGTAAAGTACTGGAAGTGAATTGTATATGATTTTAGTATGAATTCAACTGTATTCAAAAAGTATAGTAGCCAATCCCCATATTATAAATGTGAATCAAAATAGCACTTATAGACTATAAGGTCAGTGGCCAGAAGTAACTTAATCAAGGAATAAATGCTATTTTTGACACACTAAAATCAGAATTAGTATGGAATATGACATAGCAAAAATGAAACTAAAAGAGATTTTGATGCAATTGCATCTAGTGTTCTTTTTTTACTATATGCACACTAGAAATAGAAACAAAGTATAATTGGTTTGTAAATTGCCAACTTTCAACACCAGTGAAGACATGTCACTATTGCTCTGGAGTATGGCTTCTAGATTTAAATCTTTTTTACATAGATTGCTATGCATCCCTAGTACAACACAGTCTTGGTAGCTATAAAAAATAAGTTAGCCTACAAAATCTCATATATTGGATATGAAGAGGTGAATGAAGCATTCTGCTTTAGGCATGCATTCAAAAATGAAATAATGAATCAATTCGATATCTAGAAAGAAATAATTTTGTGTAGCAGAAGAAAAGGTTGGATACTTTTAGTAATATTCTAGTTATTAAGTTTAGTATAGTTTGGCATTGAAGGACATTAATGTCAAACCCTAAGTCAGGATTTAAAAGCTTATCTCCAACCTGACAGCTGAATAGTGTTAATGTTAGTTGAAGGATATATCTGTGTAATAAATGTTATATTAAATATTTATTATCAAAGTAACACATGGAACTATATTTCAAATTAGTGCTATATAATGGTGATGAACTGAAATTAGGGAACCACTTTACATAGAATTATGAAAACTATTTTGCCAATGTTTTTAGGTATATCCCCACAAGCACATATTCAAATATATAGCCAAATGGTTGACTAAGTTATCTACCAGCTCAACACTTACATAAGCCATTAAGACTTTCTTACATTTTATTATTTTTCAAGCAATTTAGTACTCAAATATTTTATTCATACTGTACAAGTGTTCAGATAATGACTGAGAATATATTAAATATTTCTCTCCAAAATGTCCATTTCAAACTTTCAGACATTTTCTGCCTGCCTAACTTTGACAGAGAAATAAAATTAAATCCAAATAGTTAGCTTTGACCCCTCTATTCTACTGTTGTAGTATGATCTTTATACCCCATAGGATAGCAATTTACTTATTAAATATTAAATATTATTGAAATTGCATTATATCTTCAATAGATGAGAAATTTTATGAACTTGAAACTCTAATTAAGGTTCAGTGAAAACCAGTGTCTAAACCAATGTGGTCTCATCAATTCTATCAGGAAAAGTCTCCACAACCAAGTAGAATTGCTGCCGAGGGTTTTGAAGCCTGTACCTCTTCCTTGGAACAGACAGCCTCATCTCCCTTTCATGAACGCTGGGTTTGAACCACTGGCTTTACTGTGCTTATCTCACGATACCGTAAGTGCTCATTTTTATTAGGGTTATGATATCCCACATTATTTACCATAAAGCTTATACCTTTAGAAAACCACTTATATAAATTGTTTAATTGTTACATTGAATTACAGTACTTTTAATTCATACAGAACACTCACTATCCACAAAAGTACAATCAGTAGAAACTTTCAATAAATGCTTTCTAAATAAATATTCATCAAATGAGTTCGTAAATAAATGATGAATGAATGACATTCCATTTTTTAAAAAAATCAGTTATCAACCTTTATAAATTGCAGGTTTTGTATGCAACTTTCTACATAGACAATTTCTAGCACCAAAGGTTCAGAACTTCATTTAGGAAACCTCTAAATTTGTTGCAGATTTCAAATTTGAAAAGCAGTAAGGTTTATATGGACAAGACTGAACTCATTCAATAAAATTCAGCTTGCCTGTGTGATTTATTTAGGTTAGGTCTTTTCCAGGTGTTTTCATTGCTATTATATTGACAATCAATCATTTTTCTCTCACTTTATTTTGTTTAGAACAACATCCAGGCACACAAAAAGAGCGATTATGTGATGAAAATTGAAATTTAATGGCTTACTGGTAACGTCTCGCAACTCTCCATTTGGATGTGGTTTGTTGATTAGATAATTGTTGATCATTGTCATATATTTTAAAGCTGTTGAGTATAGGTTCAAATCCAGTGCCAAATCTGACTACATCAACAAATAAATATAAATGGGGTCCATACAATATAAAAGTTATCCTCCTGATTCAGAAAATCAACAACATCGTTGCAAGCAGTGGCTAAGCAAAAAAATAAATAAATAAAAATGAACAAGATAGGCCAGAAATATGGCCCGAGGAATCATATTTGCTCAGAGACAGAGGAAAACTAAGGTAAGAATTAAGCATGCTTCTAACTCTTATGATAAAGAGTGTGGATGTTTCGAAAGGAAATATATATATTTTGTAAATATAAGAAAAATCTGTGTACAGGCCAAATATTCAATTTCTCTTTAAGAAAAATCATAAGAAAAAAAAGGGAGACATGTGCCATAATTCAGTGATTTGCCTATAATCATTGAAAATAAGGCTAATGTTTTATAGCTGTGTTGATTTAAGGAAAAAATATGGAAGAAAATAGAATATGACATGCATTTCAGCCAAGTTTTTATTTTTTTAAAAAGGAAATGAAGGTGGCTCTCTGTAGTTGGAACATGGCTAGAACTTGGATATGAATCAAGATTTTAAGCATACACATTTGGGTCGGCGTGGTCCATACATGGTTCATGTTGACTCTCAAGAAAAAGCAATCATTCCCTATACTGATCTCTGTTCTTTGCTTTATAGATTGTCTTTTTAAGATAATGCTATTTTAAGAAAGTTACTTATCAAATTTAAAAATATTCTGAGTAAAGGTAACCAGTAATGTATTCCCAAATTTGAGCATGAATAAAAAGAAAGAACACAGGTCAGTTCCTTGCTGCATGCCTGAGGGAGCTGTAGCCCTCTGCTTTCCTACAGAAAGCATGTGCTTCATGTTACTCTGGATCTCTGTTGATTTACAACATTTGGCACCATGAACAGGACCTGAAGTGATGTCTGAAGGACTCATGGAACCAAAGTGGTAAGTTATATTAAAATTGCAGTTGACCCTGGCAAATGGCAGAGTCACTGGAAATTGTGCTTCTACAGAGAAACAATATATTGACGTTTAGAAAGCAATTTTAAAGACAACAGGGGGAAAAAGTCCCATTTTAGACTTTTAAGAAACTTTTAACTTGTGTACATAAACATTGCTATTGGTTTCACCCTGAAAACAAAAATCATTTAAAGGCCAAATTATGCAAACAGGTGACTCGTGCTTTGTGAAGGGCTCATCAAAGGAGTAAAACCACTGATCATGATTTTTGGGCATTAATGTCTTTAGCTAATAGTGCTTTAAAACCATTTCAATCAGATACTGGAAGAGGAAAAACCTGCTTGTGAAAATGTTGCAGGAACTGCCAATATGGACCCATCTAGCAATCCTATATATGACAAAATTGATGATAGTTCTGAAATTGAATCTTCTTCTTCCTCTGAAGAGGAGGATACATTTCTGATATCAGAGGAATTAAAGAATTTGGTTTGTCAAGTAAATAAAATGGCCCAATGTCTTAGTTAGATTCTTGAAAGGCAGTAGTAGAACCGACAGCTCCTTATTTTGAGGAAAAAGTCTCCTGCCTATCCCAAAGAGAATAAAGTTATGCCTCGATTTCCAGCTGAGTGATTGGAACTATTCCAAGTTAAATGAGACTTCTTTACTCAATTCCACCTCGATAACTGCCCTTTTCCCTGTCATAAGACCTAATATGGCTCCTGTTTTTCAACACCCTAATGGATGGGTGCAATGTGATCATGAAGGACACGGTTTTAAGATTTTGAAAGAGTTAAAGAAAGCTGTACACTCTTAAGCGCTGCAGTCACCTTATGTTCAGGGGCTTTAATACACTTATATTACTTATATTACTGACAATACTATGGCTCACTTAGATTGGGATAATTTAGCTAAAACAATATTAATTTCTGGCCAGAATATCCAATTGAAAGCTTGGTGGTGTGAGCAAGCTGAGAAACAGGCTCAGATTAATAGCCATACGCAGTCACCAAGACCAAATTTGGAACAATTGACTGGCAGTGGTTCTTTGGCTGCTTCCACTCAGCAAGCCATCAAAAATTAGATGAAAAAGGAAGAACAGAAATAAATATTTACTAAAATTTTATATGGGCAGAATGAATCTTTTCCAGAGTTTTCATCCCATCTTTGTACTGCTGTAAAAATGCTGTGATGTCCTCTGGGTGTCACACTTCTCTAAGTTAGCTGTTATCTGTTGAAGCCTATGCCCCAACCCCACCACTCACAGTTTAATCTCTAAAATAAACATCAGACGTCATTCAACTCCCTGGAGTGATCACAGTAACCTTTATGCAATGCAGAAAACACACACACACACAAACAACCACTCCCAGAAAACCTTTAACCCTTTCTTAAAATTTAGTTAATATACTCTTCATATTTATTGATTGCTTAAGTTTAGGTGGAGGCAGTAAGTGTCAGAAGATCAAAGTAAGTTGCAAATAGTCCAAGAGCTGAATGTTTCAGGTATGGAAAAATGGGGCATATCAGAAAAAGCTGTAAGGAGCCAGGGATAGATGTACATTTTCCTTCTGAAACTATTTCACCTGGCACGTGCCAACATGACACAAAGGAATTCACTGGACTAATGAGTGTAGGTCAGTCAAAGATAGAGATGACAATCCCTTGCCACCCCTATTTTCCAATTCCAGAAGCTTCAACAGGGGCTGCCTGCGAGGTCACACCAACAAGAATTCGAGGAGATTACAGTTACCAGCAAACTCACAAATAGTGCACTTTCAAATGAACAATTAAAAATCTCTGGTGCTGTTTTAGATGTTGTAATTCCTCATAATTTGTGTTTAAAATATTAATGGCTAGAAAAGTCAAAGACTTAGAACTAGAGGCATTTGAGAAAAAACAAATATGAAATTGAGACTTGAGAACCAGTAACAAAGACTAATTTAGTTGAAATCATTTTGAGGGCATTCCTGGGTGCCAGATCTGGAAGGTCATATGGGAGCCATTCTTCAGATATAGGAGAAAAAGTGGTGGTGTGTCCCTCAAACATTGAGAACTCCCAGAATCTGTAATTCAACATGGAAGCATACAAGGAAGAGAACCAAAGAAAAGGGAAAATTTTCTAAATGCCAAGGTCAGGAATGAAAGTCATAATGGTTCCTCAGCTCCAAGCTAGTCCCAAAAGAGGAGAATTCTATTAATTATAATGTTAGTTCACATATATGGAACTCTGAAGTCACATAAACACTTTTTCAGTTTTCCTTTTTGCTTTGTTTTGTCTTGTTTTGTTCTAATTCTTTTCTAAAGTCAATACTTGCTACTCTGGTCTGTGACTAATTAGTTCAGACTTATCAGTGAGTGATAAAAATATAAAAAATATCCATGGAGCTTCTAAAATTCATAAAATCTCAGGTTCACCTACCATTTGAAATTTGATTTCAAAATGAACGAACAAGCATTGCTCCTAAAGTAATCCCTCAACCCAGATATATTGAATCAAATATATGAGTGAAATCTTCACTTGTTTGTTTTTTTTTCTAACTTGATTTTTTGGTGGCTTCTGACATTTTAGCTTGATAACTGGTTATCATATATATTGTTTTGGATCATTTCAGTCTTGATCCTATAATGCAATTTTCAAATGTAGCTGGGTCTAGTTTATAATTATATACAGTTCCTTGCATTATTTAAGCAAAAAAATTGATAGCACTTTCCAAATAGTCTGGAAGCTATATATGTGCTAAAATATCCTTGGGTGTTTTACTTACAAGCTGGAACGTCAGAAAAACAGGGACACAAAACTGACTAAAGTTAAGCTAACATACTGTGAAGATGTTGATGAAGAGATGTGATTGACTATAATGGAGTATGACTGAAATATCCACAGTCAGGAAAACAAAACAAAACCTTATGCTTTGTTTCCAAACATATATGTGTGTGATTCCATAGTAGCAGGGATAAATTTGATTTCAAAATGAATGAACAAGCATTGCTCCTAAAGTAACAGTCTTGAATCCTCTTGATCCACAACTTCTCCAGACACATGGTGCCACCATGAGTGAGAATCAACTAAACAATTGCAAACAAACCTGTAAGATCAAAAGACAGCAAGAAAATTAAAAACATGTCTTGACTTTTCGACCAATTTTCTTTATTTTAACAAAGCAGTGACTTTTTTACTATAATTAGGCTATCAGACATCAAGAGAAATTCAAAATAAAGCAACAAAAATAATACACATCAATTTGGTTCACTTGAATATTATAATGAAGGAATTTAAAATCCAGCCTCAAAAGATCTGACTCTGTAGTGTTTGATAAATTGTTCTGTTTCCTACAATATCCCCACATCCACAAGATTGATTCTAGCAGTGAGTTATTGAGTTGACTGAGTAGTTATAGTGAGTTATTGAGTTGACCGAGTAGTTATAGTCATTTTCACAGGAGACCTTTGCAGGTGATGTTTCAATTGTGTTTGTAGATCTGACTACTCGATATGGGTCAGCAGTCTTCTGAAAACAGAAGAAACAGAACAGAAAAAAAGATCTTTAGTCATTAATCTTGGTCTACAAACTTCTGGTAATTTCATAAAATTATATTCTGGAACTGTGATCATTCAAAAAGCATAATTTATAGATTACTAGAAAGTGTCTTGTTTGTTTATTCTTGGTGGTTTTCTAAATACTGTAAAACACACAATCAAGCTAACCAAACCATATTTTCTGAGCTCAATGTATTTTGGAGATGGCAGCCACATTAAATTCCCCAGAGGCTGTCTCACCTGTGCTGTTCATCAGCTATTTTGGTCTGTGTCAGAGCATCCTTCACTACCTCCCCTTCAACTATCAGCAGGCATTGTTTTATGTGACCAATGAATTCTTGTTGTTATAGGATCTTTCTCCACCAGTTCAAAGACAAACAATTCTGCCATGTACTTCAACTTGCAGTCCTTATCCTTGACCTTATCCAATATGTAATTTGCAATACATAATACAGCCCAATTACTAAGATTTGGGAGTTGGACATGTCCATAAAGATATTATAATGATGATATTTTCTACTTAATTTGTAATATGCTTGTAGGATAGCACATATCCTAAGAATGGTAGTAGGAATCTGTAAAGTCTGCTTTTATGATCATGAGCTTAAAGTGTAGATTGAGGGTTAAATGTATGAAATTGTTCCTATTCGAATGTTCCTCCATTTGCATAATTTAATTCTTGCACACACTGTGTAAGGTCAATTTTCTTTTTCCATTAGGGAAAGATTCCTACCAAGAAAGCTTTCATCCTTTTACACACAAAGATCATGATTGTAATATTTTGAATCATCTACAGGTGAATCTGATATTCTGATTGACACTATATAACAAGTTAATCTCTGTTTATGCAATCTCCTACTTCATTGCCAACATCTGGAGACATTGGTTTATCAATATTTTATCACTCAGTTTTTGATCAACCCATTCAAAATACAAAAACTTAATTTAATCTAATTTTCAAATGGTATAGTGAAATAGAGTTATCTTATATAACTGAACTACTTAAAGAGTGCACTTAGACTGGAATGCATAAACTTAATAAAGATCTTTATTTAAAACTGTAAAATGCTACCTCATGAGAGATTCAAACTGTTGCTTACAATGTTTAATTCTCTTTAATTTTCATGTAGTTGTTTGTACACTTAAAGAGAGCTTACCACACAATTCTGAAATTGATTTTTATGAGGCTCAAGAATGTCTAAGTTCTTATATAGAGAAAGTAAAGTAGTATTCTTTATGAAGCTGCAAATCCCTGATGGACAAGTTGCACTCATCTTATGTTTGGGACAGATGCTGACATCACAGGAAGCCGACTAACAGAAATGAGTTCAGAAGCTGCAAAACATGCCCCTGTTGCTGAGGCATTTGCTCTATTCAGAAATGTGAAGGCTTCCTTGCTCACAGCACCTTGCTTAGTTGACTTACTTGCAAATCTCTAATCAAAAGCTTTGAAAATTTTCTTCTATCATAATGAATTGTTTCATTATGCATTTTCTTTTTGGCTCAGTAAAATCCATACCATATCAGTTGAATATGTATTTTTTAAAAGCTATTATTGGGGATTCAACAGTGAATGGAGGTATTGAATGGTTAAGTAAAAACTTGTACAAAGTTCTTATCTCAAATAAAATTTCCAAAGATAATAGAGAAATGTGATGATTATTCAACTTCCACATCTTGCAAATACCAGCCATAAACATAACTGCAATGCCACTTGGGCAAAGAACATCTTAAAAATGGTATTATCTATGCCAAAACTACTTTGTTTACTGTGGTTTATGTAAGGCTCTAATGGAAACCACCACTTGTGTACCAGTTTTATGTATTTTGCAAGCTAGTATGTTATAATGTTAGAAGCTATATAATTTTTATTTCAAATATTGCAATATTTGGAAGTGGAAATGAACAAAGGATGCACATAGGAAAATTGTGAGTCTTGAAAAATTAAATGAACTGCATAAAAATTGATAACCTAGGCATTAGTGTACTAATATGCTAGTGAACTAGCATTGCCATTTTGAATGAGAGAAGCAAGGTTACTGTGCTGGGAATGGCTGAATCAAGTGAATGAAAGGAATCATATTCATCCTCGGAAAGGACATATCAGGAACTATCTTGGAGTACAAGAGAAAATATCTATAAATATATAAGAAAATCAAATCAATAAAACTATAATTCAAACTATTACAAAACATTAATGAAAATCATGAAAAAAAATGAAATAAGATAGAGATCACATGGCAGCTTTGCCTGACCAATGGCTTCTTCATTACAAATTCCCTTTTATAACACAAAACGTGAGCACACTCGTTGACTTCTTCGGTTGTAATATGTAGAAATAAAATGGAATCTATGTGGGAGTTCAGAGAAAGATGGAGAAACTCAATATAATCAGCCACAACACAGCCAAGAGCGGACTTTATGAAGCACAATGTCAATAGATTATTTGCAAATTCTGGGTGAACTTCAGGAAAGTTGCAGGAAGTATACAGGATCAAATATTTGACTTTAAATATATTGAGAACATATCAAGACTAGATATAACTCATGGAACACCTATTACAGAAAATCTGACATGAAGACATTGGCAAAGATAATTTTTGGGACAAAGAATGTGATAAATAAAGGAAAAAATCTTTTTTTTTTGGGGGGGGGGCATCACTGCTCTCCGGTGGTGGGAGTAGGAGGCCGAGCCCCACTGCTGGAATTGAACCTCCATCCCAGTGGGCCGCAGTCCCGCGCACAACCACTGCGCCACCGGGGTTCAGCCCAGGAAAAATCATTAAAGACAAAAAATTTTTAAAAAGAGCAAAAAGTGGATATCAGAAGAGACTCTGAATCATACTTTTAATCATAGCTAAAGTAAAAGTGATAAAATATTTAGTTGACCAGGAAATTTCAAAGGGCAACGTGAGAAGACACTGTATTATAAAGAAATGTGCAAAAACCTGCAGTTAGGAAACTAATATGGAATAAAATGTTCAGGATATATTTAGCCAAGGGTAGTGAAGAAACATTTCAGGGCTCAGGTTGATACTATGGGGAAAATATTGAACTACGACAGAAGTTTTCAAAGAAGACAGTAGAAGGAATCAATACTGATTCATTTCAAGAAGGGCCTATGACCAAGTACTTGTACTGAAGAAAGGAACCCAAGCTGTTGTAAAGGCATCCATGAAAAACTAGACTCTGGGGATTACAGAAATTCCAACTGAACTGCTTCGATATTCTGATGAGGCACTGGAAGCACTCAAGAGTCTGAAGTGGGAAATTTGGAAGACAGCACCTGACAGACCAAGTGGAAGAGCTCCTCATTTATACACATTGTAAAGAAAAGGGACACCGAAGAATGCGAAAACTACTGAGCAATATCATTTCTATCAAAGGGCAGCAAAGGAACATTTACAGGGAACTGTCAGAGATTCAAGGTAGATTAACAAAGAAAGCTTTTGATGTTAGACAGATCTTGGTTTCAAGCAGAAAGTACTCAAAAGAGGTTTACTTATGCTTCATTGATTTGCGTAGAAATTTTGAAGGCATTGTGTGAATCAGAACCAACTCTAGATAACATTGGGGAGAACAGAACTTCCAGAACCCTTAATTGTATTCATGGGGATTCTGTATGTAGATCAGGAAACAGTTTTTCAAAAGTGAATTACTTCAAATATAGTTAGTGTGATAGGTAGGCTTGTTGTGCCAACATGATCAATGAGCACATATGAGATTAACTGAAGGGCCAACATATAAATGACTTGGTGAGACTTTCTCTCTCTCTCTCTCTCTCTCTCTCTCTCTCTCTCTCTCTCTCTCACACACACACACACACACACACACACACACTCTGACCAGTGTGCAGCTGACTGCCTTGCTCCATTTGCAAGCTATACTTCACATGGAACACCTAATCTGTGGACTGTGTCATTGTAAATTCAGGTTCCTTCAAGTCCAGCAACACCACACTACTAGAATATACATCTCTTGACTCAAGACTGTCAGACCCTGTCATCTGGCTGACTATTGGTGACTAGCTTTACTGTTTGCTGCCTGTGGCCAGATAGCCTGAATTGCTCTACAGAGGACTACCCGGCAACCCTCAAGATTTGAAGGACTGCCAGTATATGGAAGTGAGTTGCACCACACCATTCATACTGCTTTATATATTAACTGTTTTTTTCTTATATATAATTATTAGGATTCTGGTTTTGTTTCTCTAGAGAAACCTGTCTAACACAGTTAGTGTAAAATTGAACTTATTGTTTATTTTCCTTTAAATCCATTTTTCATTTGTTCTAATTTCTATTATGTTCTGTTTTTTTTTAATTGAGGCTTCTTTGTGTTTCATTTCTGTCACTATTGTTTTTTTATATGATTTTCCTAATATGAAAGACCGATGAGCAGTCCATAATAACAGACATTACATTAATATATAGGGAGGGGAGATTGAAAGCTAATAACAATGATTAGAAGATGAAGAAATCTTTTAAAGTTCATCATCACGGCATAACTGCTGACATGATGGCATAACTCTTATTAATTGTATAGTACATTAATTGTTTGTCAATAATACTTTTAAAACTCTAATAAAGATTTTTTAAGATGAAGGATTGTAGTCTTCAGTATGGTTTACAACTCAAAATTTTAAAAATATCCTCACCATTGTACCAACATGTGACATCATGATAAGTAAAGAAAAGATTAAAGTTATCAAGGACTTAATCTTGCTTGCATTCACACTCAATGCTTATGGAAACAGAATTCAATAAATCAAACAACAGAAAGTTCCCTTTAAAGTATTGAAGTTCAAGGTTGTCACTTTCTGGACTAAGGTTTGTTTGTCCCAAGTCACAGTGTTTGCACTAGTCTCATATGTATGTGATAGTGGGAGACCAACGAAGAATCAATGCATTTGAATGATAGTCCTTTCAAAGAATATTGAAAGTACCATCAACCACCAAAAGGACAAAGTGATATGTCTTGAAGAAGAACAGTCAGAATGCTCCTGCAAGGCAAGTATGGCAGGACTTCATGTTAGATCCTTTGAATGTGCTATCAGAAAAAAAAAATATGGTAACTGGCAAAGGGCATAAGGCTTAGTAAAGTAAATGGCCAAGAATTCTGAAATGATAGATCAACGCAGTGGTGACAACAATAGGTTCAAACAACGGTAGTGAGAATGATGAAAGACCAAGTCATATCTCTCTGTTGTCCACAGGATTGCTGAGCTAGAACTGACTCCGTAGCATATAACGGCCACAATGTCAACCTGGTACAGTTATATGCAAAGCTAATCTTAGCAATATCTCAAGTAGGAAGCTTCCAAGAGCAACAAATGGGAAAGTTTTAAGAAATCTCTGCATCTATACACCCAAAAAGGGTGGAAAAAATTAAGGCAGTGTGTGAGTCCCAGTAGACTAGAGGAACAAATTTCAGAGACACGCATATAGGTATAAGGAAAGGGTTTATATACAAAAGAAATGTGACCCTCAGGAGGTATCCCAATCCAGTCCAGTGCAAATTCATAAGTCCAATAATAACCCATATGCCCGAAATCAGTCTATAAAGTCTGCTTCCAACTCAGGAAGTCACAGGTCAGCGGGTGCAGAATTCTGGCGCTGGCAGGGTTCTCCCTATGGCTTCTCGTTTCCAGGGCTCAGGTCCATCAACAGCATGCTACTCCAGCTTCAGAGGTCTGTCTTCATCAGGGCAAAGCCGTGTGGTCCCTCCACCGGCTACTCCAGCTTCCCAGCCGCCGCCATTCTGTGTTGCCTGTGGTTAATCATCTCTGAAATTAACTCCCAACAACTGGGGAAGATAGTTTCTCATCTTCACCAGGGAAATATTGCAAGATTTCCCTGGAGTCTCAGGTGAAGGCCATGCCCACATAGAGGCCTCATCGGCTACTCAATGGCTATCTCCAGATTAACAGGCTAGACTCCACCCCTACATTTCAATTATAAAATTAACATAAGCACATGACTGCCACATACAGGCAAGCAGAAAAATACATAAGATAAACTATTTGCAACACTCTTGCTAATGAAACAACTCCAAATACTTTGATTTTCAATGATTAAGAAACAGTAGCAACGTTTATTTTTGTAATAAAATAAACACTTAAAATGCAATGCTACAGTGTGAGATAATTGACTGGCTAAAATTGATTGCTCAAACTGTAACTTCAAGAAAGTTATGATTATAGAATTCCATGTCTTAAGAGAAAAAGTAAATCAAAGTACAACCCCCTGTACATCTTGAAAGAAATATATGAAGTCTTTTCCAAAAGAGAAAAAAATATATATGTATATATTACATATATGTCTGCTCAAATCAACAGCTGTAAATTCCACACATGATCACTTACTGTGAACAATGTCTGATTACTTTAGATAATAGATGTAAATTATTGATACATTTGAGCTTCATTTTTCTTATTAATTTTGCTACTTTATAAAACATTCCATTGTTAATTGGGTGACTGCTTAGAGGTTTATATATAGCAATTCCTATGCAGTTTGCTCTATTTCATTCATTGCTATCCGATGAATTCTACACCACCCTTGCCCTAGGAAGTGTAATACGAATTCAAGGAAATCTATCAGAAAAAAATGCTCTCTTTCTATTTTGTATGATGAATCTGAATCTAGTATTTGTATTTAATATTACAACATCTCTAAAATTTATTCATGAGCTAATAATTTCTTATTAAATTAATATTTTTATTACCCTGTTTTCCTTTGATTTTGATTTGGTGTAGCTATCATTTCTGACTTACACATTACTATGTATGGAGTATATTTTGAAACCTATTCAATTATCTAGAAAATGTTTTTTACATAAAATTAATTCCAAATAATTTTAGGAGACTAATAGCATTAGTTAAAAAATATCAGATAACGTGTCTAGTGAAATATAGAGAAAAGAGACAAGAAACATTCTTAATCTTAAATACTAATTTGAACCTAGAAGTATTTCTAAAATTTGTCATCAAATTTACTAAATCCAGAAGGTGGCAGTCTTGTACTGTTCCTTGTATTTTGTAACCTTGTATTTTTCCTGGCCTCCTCTTTCTCTCTACACATAAATACATACACATATTTAGATATATGTCTGCATATTTGCAAGTACATGAACATATAAGACTGCTTGAATTTACATCACTGATACATATTCACACACCAATATTATTATAGTTAATAATATTATATTCAGCAAATTAATATTTTTGCCAGTAATCTGAAGGTAGTAATATATTTTAGAAATAACTCAGAACTTTTAGAATATATCAGAACATCTTTTTTCTTATGAAATGAATATCAGAATGGAATATTGATTATTTTGTATTACAGAAATTATACAATATTAATGAAAATAGTCTTTGGTGCAGAGAATTTATGTTTAAACCAAGATTAAAATATATACACCCATTTTTTATGACTGAGTTATTTGCAGTGGAACACAGACACAAGTAAAATAGGAAGTCCATTGTCATTCCTTAAATCCATGGCCTAATTGATTTAAATCTGAAGTTTAACATACATAGTAAAGTTCAGTTTAGCTCATAAAGACAATTCAGGTATGTCAATTAGATGAATGCCTAAAGTTTGAATAATCAAATATCATTTTCTTAATGAAATACACCTCTCAAGTAAATGACGTTCTCCAGTGAATGTGTAACAGTACATGAGAGTCAAATAAAATGAAAAAGCTACAGTCAGAAATGTTGTTTGAAGTATTTAGACTAAAGGGAAAATACAATTTTCAAAATAGCTTTAAAAAACAACAGCAAAAAGACAAAATAGCTTTAAAATATATATTAATTATTAAAAGCCAAGAGGATATTTTCTTCATCACAAAGCAAAGTGTTTATTCCCCGCTCCCCAAATCACACAGCCTAGTTCATCAGTATATTTATAGATCATCTTGTCATTTTTTCTCTCTACTTCTGTGGCGGCATCGTGATACAGTGTAGATAGCAGGGGTTTAGACTAAAACCAGGCTTGATGCACACTCTGGTCTGCTGCAGGCTACTGAGGTGACCTTGAGCAAGTTACTTAACCTGTCTGTGAAAACTTTGTCCTCCTGGGGTAATAAGGGCAATGATACTTACCTTACAGAGTTGTTGTGACAGATCTGTACTTCGTAAAGGTTAGTTTCTTTTATATTTAGAGATTTGATCTAAAAGTAGGATTTATATGCTAGGTACAGAATTCAGAGTTTTAGTTTTCTGAGTGCCAGAATGCTTCTTAAACGTGCTTACAATGACTAAGTATCTTCTAAATGTCCTATGCTTAATTTAACCCTAGAAAGCATACAGATTCCTGTACTCAGTGTAAACAGTTGTGTTTGGAACATCCAATATCTACAAAGTGTAAAAACGTTATTCTTTCTTCCTGTTTAAAACTAGATGGTATATGCCATTTTTCTTCTTTCTATACTTCTGAAAAATTTAGGAATATTTTATATTTGTATTTCTACAAAATCTTTTTTCAAATTGGGTTGAAAATGTGTTAAATGGTTTATGCTTGGAGTTTGGGGTTAATGAGTCAAAAATAAATGCATTTCAAAAATATTATATTTGAATATGAGTGAAAAAATTCAAAGTCTGGATTAGATGTAAATTGTACAAAACTGAAACAGTGTCATTGATAGAATTGCTGCAAAATTGATTAGTTCAATCAATGGGAATATTATGTTGTTAATAGCAAAATCCTGATAAAAGGAACAGTGAAGATAATCATGATCACGGAGATTGAAAATCAAAAAACTTGCCTAATGTTTCTTTTCCAAAAATATGAGTGGGAAAAAAATGTTGGACAATAAATACCATTTACTATGGCTCTTTGAAACAAACTTGATGTTTTAGTATTTTCAAACAGATTAACTTCTACTACTTTGATATTTAAATGGGCTGGGCTTTCTAGAGAAATAACACAAGTGGCACATATATTATGTATAGCAGGAAAATCGCTCACATAATTGCAGAACCAAGAAGTTCATGTCCTCATTCCTACAGATTTATCATTTCTGATGAGCCCGAAGTCCACAGATCCAGCCTGTGACAGAAGAGAGGAAAGGATCCACAGGTGGAAAGTCAGCCTGCCTGGTGCTGATGGCATCGGGGACTGGCAGGCAAGATGGCAGGCTTTGAGATGACATCCCAAACCTAAGGTCAGTGAGCCAGATGCAGAATCTAACTGTGGCAAAACCCTTGGAAACGTTTCCAGAGCATCCACCGATTAATGTGGATCAGCAAGCCACAGTCTAGGGGTGTTTCTTTTCAATTGCCTCGAGGTTCTTCTGAGGAATCAGGTGGTGATCTCCTCTAATTTTCTTTTAGCTTCTTGGTTTCTTACAGAAGATACATCATGGAGATGATTAAATGACATTATATCACATTCTGTGTGATGTCCAGGCTATGCCTCCACTGCCAAACTACTATAAATCTTGATTAAGGCAAGTTGGTTCATTCTATCAGTCACAAATACAAGTTCAATAACCTTGGAAATTATTTTATGCAAAGATAATTTGAAAATGATTTTTAAAAGGTCAGGTCAACTCTTTGCTCTTAAAATATAATTTTTCATAAGAAATTAAGAAAAAATTCAAAGACTGTACCTATGAAGCCTTACAATCATATATTTTAAAACCAGCTCCTTTTTTACATTGCAATGAAATTGATCTGTATTGTAAATAAAAAGGTCTTGTACTATCAAATAATCTGAAAGTTTAAGCATGAATAAATGCTCATATTTTATATTATACTCTATGAGCCATAAAATTCTATGTCATAGTATTTAGGTAATCAAATATTAATACTAGGAAATGATCTTAGACTGATACTAATCTTAACTTTTCTGAATTAATGTTCTTATTTTATTTTAGAGGACTCCAATTGATTTTTTTCTGAAAAATGTACTATTGACATTGGTTACTATTGATATATTTTTATTTGACATTGTGTAGATTCATATGCATGGTGCCCTTGTAAGAGAGAGAAGTACCTCATAGAATTCCTCAGGCTGTACAACTTTACGTGAGGATATTACTACACAACACACACACACACACACACACACACACACACACACACACACCCTACACCGTGGAGCTGCTGGTAGTTTCAAATGGCCAACCTTGTGGTCAGTACCCAAGTACAAAATCATTGTTCCTCTGAGTCTTCTGTTGTCAATGTGACCAGAAAGCAAACCCACTGTTGCTAAGTCAATTCCAGCTGTGAGCATCCCTACAGGATAGAGTCAAACTTCCTCATAGGGTGACCAATGCTGTTATCTTTATAAAAAGCAGAGGGCTACACCTTTTTCTCACAGAACTGGCTTCTAGTAGGTTTCAAAATTATATGTTCAAACGTGCTTTCAGGGGGCTTCCGCTATTCACATCGGTGGGATAAAATAGAAAAGGATATTTTAACGTTTCCATTTTTCCCTAAACTCTAATGCACAGAAACAGTGATTTTTTCCCCATCTCTTAATAGAGATGGTGAAGTCTCTGTAGTTTAAATGAAATCTGTACTTTGATCAAATATGTAACATATTAGTAAATAGCCTAGTGGGATAAAGTCACATATACAAAAATAATACCATAATGTTATTTCTAATTGCAAAGGATTAGTAACACCAAAGATATAAAAGTGATTTTTCTGGCCTAATTTTATTCATTTTTAAAAATAATTTTGTTGGGGGCTCTTACAGCTCTAATAACATTTCGTACATAAAATATATCATGCATATGTGTCCATATGTTACATCATCATTTTCTAAATTGTTAATTTCTATTTGAGTCCTTAGTATGTAGTCTTTTTTCCCTCCCTCTCCAACTCCCGTCCCCATCCTATCCTCATGAACCCTTAATAATTATACATTAGTATTATGTTCATATCTTAAACCCACCACTGTCTCCCTTTACCCACATTCCGGTAGTTTACCCCTCTGGAGGATGAGGGGAGGGTTGTTATGCTTTGATCATTGCAATTGGTTTCCTCTTCCTCTCCTTCTCTCCCTCCCTCCCCTCCACACTACTCTTATTTCTCTTCCTGAGGGGTTAAGCTGACCTGAATTCTGTGTGCAGTGAGCTCTTATCTGTACCAGTATACATGCGCCTGTTTAGCCAGAATGAAAGGCCAGAGTGGGGTCATGATAGGGGCGAGGAAGCCTCAACGAATCAAAGGAATATTTAGTTTCAATGGTGTTGTATTCCACACTGGCTGACTCATCTGTTCTTTGTGATACTTCTGTGAAGGTATGAACAGTGAATTCCTTGGTACTGATCAGAAAAATACACTATTATGAAACCTTTCTGAATTATAATTTTGAACAAATACATCAGGATAGGGAAAAACACATGCTCAATTTAGTACATCACTTCAGGAATATTAAGAATTTTCATCAGTCTGTTCTCCCCTGTGATATGGTTCTAGTGCTAGCACAGAGTTTCTATGCAGTAGAGTGCAGAATGAAACAGAAAACATTGCTATTGAGGGGTTCGTTGTCACAATAATTTGAAAGAAAACACATAATGTCTGTCAAAATAATGTTCCCATTCCCCATAATAAAAATTTATATTGGGGTGAACCTGACTTCAATATTTTTAAGTTGTGATAATTTCAGTGACTCAATTTTGGGCATACATTTTTGAGTAAATATAAGGGAATAGATGCACAATTATACACACATAGAAAATTTTTATCTCCCTCCAAATATATGCAAATCAAAACAATGATAAAACAATACAATTATACTGCCTTCATTCATTTACTCATAGAATCCTTGATAGAAGACAATACCAAGTTTTCAATGAATGTTTGGGGGGAAAATATCCTACAGAAATTTGAGTAGGGTGTATCCTCAAAAATCACACATCACATATTAAAGAAATATATATAAGCCCAACATCGTTGTTAGTTTGCAATTAGCAAAACATTTAAATGCAGTGACATTATTAGTCATGCAAATTTTTTGCTTTCCATCTGAATTTTCTCTCTTGCTGTTGAATTTTATTCTTCTTATGAATCAGCGTTAATACAGTTTTTAATCCACTATCATTTCCTTCTCCATTAAACTATATGTTATATCAGGACTTACAACATGTTTTGGTGTCTACGTTGAATGAACACAGTTCAGTACAAATGCATGAAGTGAATCATGCAAAGACAAATTCATTTCACCTTTTAAAATATTCTCTGTGTTGAATAATGTAATTTATGCAGCATTTTGGGAGAGAATTTTATTAAAACAGAATGACACACTTAACCATCACAATGCACCATTATTTTTTTTAACATTTTAGTTTAAAATTCATGTTCATACTAAATTTATTATAATCATTTAGGGAGGATAATGAAGGTTATGTTCAATCCCATTTTACTCTGGGCTTCCCAATTTTTTTAGCATTTTTTCCTCTTTTATGAACTCTGCCCATGATATACGGCTTAACAAAAGAACATGACAAGTAGTATGGACAGGGTATCAACCAATTTCTAGTGTAGTTTTCATATCCAAGTTGTAAAATATGTTCTTCAGTAACAACTTCTGCTGTGGTATGTTCAACAAGTTCTAGAATTCACACATGGATGCAAAGGATCAAATATAGATATGGTGATATAGATATATAGATACATATATGAATCATTCATTTAGAACCTTGGACTTCAACTTGAACAGGGCCCATATATTTTATTCTGACAAAAATTTTACTTTGTGCATCTCCAAGGATGATGATTGTAAGAGTTGGCTAGCGTACTATGTTATTAGGAATGCTATACTATTGAAAGATGAAAGGACTCCAAAAGGTGCATGGGAATTGTTATTATTTTCAACTCATCTTTCTCTGATGGTTTTCAGATCCTGTATACAGATTCTAAGAACAAGATATCTTTAAGCCCCTGCACACTGCTGATATGTTGTTCTAAATCTCACCTGTCCTCTCTCCTCTGTGAGAGAAGGAAATGGGTCACAAGACTTTGATTGGGTATTCCAATTAATTATACTGGCATGTTATATAATCTGTCTGTTACTGATTATTTCCATCACTGTCTATAATTATTTTTCATCATCGTTTTAGTAAGTTGACACCTGAGCTGCTGAAAACCTCTGCTGGTCCTGTTATCTGCATGTTCACAATCCTCATGGAAGTTTCTCTACTGAGCGAAAAACTTGTCTGTAGCACTTTGGCTGGGAGGTATGCAAAAAAACTGATGGATACATATACAATAATGGACACATAAATGGACACAAACCATAAACATTTCAGTCCCATACACACATCTTTTTTTAAAAACACATTGACATCTGCTCCCGACTCCCTCCATCCCCAAATGCATGATTGTAGGTAGGAAAAGCAAACGGGAGATCTGCTCTCCAGGTGGAGCAATGAATGATTAAAAATGCTTTGGGGGAACCTGGTGGTATAAACTGAATGGACCACAGTCACCTGGACATCTGGGTCCTTCTGGGTTCCCAGGTCTGTCTTTGGGACGCAGAGGCTTTAGATCCGGAATCATCAAGGCTGCACCAAGGAGATGCAGTGCAGAAACCCCACTGGATGACCTGGTCTCTACGTCAGACACGCTTTTAACCTGAGGGTGCACTATGCAAGACCCACAGAATCTGAGGAAGCAGCAGAAAGCTATACCAAGACTGTTGAACAGCAGCAGGTGAGCAAATATCACTTTGCTACATCATTGTCCCATGTGCTATATTAAAACATACAGTATGCTGGCAGAACTGTGACTGACATTCTCAGTGAATATTGCTATTCATTTTCCCTGACAATTAACTCCGATTGTTTGTATCAGCAGTGTACAGCCGCAGAAGGATTGATTCTAACAAGTGAGTAACTCAGGTAGTGAAGTGAGTCTGCATTGGCCCAATATCCCTCCTTCAAGTACACAACTCTTGAATTTTCTCTTGAATTACTTCTACAGATTGTGTTTTGCTATACTGACATTGGACTTAGAAAACAACATTGAGTGCACTTGTGTTAGTCTGTGTCGATGAGAGAAACAAATTCATAAACACTTGTGCATATAAGAGGGAGGTTTATATACAAAAGAAATTGAACATTGAGGAAACATCCCAACCCAGTCCAGCACAAGATCATAAGTCCCATATTAACCCATATTTTCAATACCAGTCTATAAAGTCTTCAGGCTCACGGAATACATGCAATGATGCCAAATGCAAGATGATCACGTCAGGTGGGTAGAATGCCTTTGGATCCAGTGGCATTGAAAACACCTCAGTGCTGGCAGGGGTTTCCATGTGGTTCCTCTGGTTTCAGAATTCTGATTGCATCCATGTGACTTGTCTGGTTCAGGTAACTAGGGTAGCCCCATGTGGCTTCTCCCCAGGGACATCTGGCAGGAAATAAGGCATGTTAGTAGAGAGTCTCCAAGGACGTGAACCAAGAGAGACAGTTTCTCCAACTCCAAGAAAGGTATTACCACATTTCCCAGAATTCTCAGAAGAAGACCATGCGCACACAGAGGTCTCCTTGGCTATCTCCAGATTGACAGGCCAGACTCCACCCCTACACTTTTTTTTTGGGGGGGGGGCAATCACTGTCCTCTGGTGGTCCAGCCTTGCTACTGGAGAGCTGCTGCTGAATTTGAACCACCATGCCAGTGGGCCATAGTCCCGTACTCAAACGCTACTCCACAGGGCCTCAGTCTCACCCCCACACTCTTAATCCTCCAATTGACACCAGATTAGGTGACTGCCACAACACTTTTTATTTTTATTCTTTTTCCTTTTTCTCACACTAACAGGATTATGTATTTCCCTATGTACTTAACCAATACCTTTTGAGTGCCTATCACGTAACACAGACTGCCTGACTGTGCCATGGTCATGGAGAGGTCAGGGGTCCAAATCCACCAGTCACCTCAAGCAGAATAAAAGTTCTGGCTATCTCCTGAAATAAAGATCACAACACTGAGGAAACAACTATAGGGTAGGGGGAGTCCCACTACTATGAGTGGGCATCCAGTTGAGGCTGTAAATGTAATATTCTTGGGACAGAAAGCAGGGAGCTCAAAGGTATCCTAGTTTATGGTTTCTACTGCTAGAACCTTAGTGAACAGATACCCTCATGTAGTTTTAAAGTAGCAAACAATATGGTTTTATTTACAGGGTTTTTAATCTAGGAAAAACATAGGCAATCTCCTAGATTATTAAAATATTTATAAATTGCTGTATAGTGTTGGAAGAGAGGATCAGGAGATTCTTCAGAGAAAAATTACTTCAAATTCAACCTTGTGGAAGGTAAAATGTATTCAAGGAAGATCAAAGGCAAAGAGGGGTAACAAAGAAAGCATATGAACAAACAAAAAATGTGGTCCCACATAAGTCACTTTACTCTCCTTTAGGAGTGAGAATTGGATATTAAGAGGCCGTGAAGTCTTGCTTTCTTGTCATCTAATTATAGCATTCAATAAATAATAGCAGCTAGCAGTGGCTCAACTATCATTTCCTTATGCAAAACTCAATAAAATAAAATTATTAACAATGATCCTCAGAATGCATCTATGAAGCAGGTAGTATTTATATCTCCATTTTAGAGATTAGCGTGTTCAGACCAAGCCATCTTTCAAAGTTGGAGAAGAGCTGGTGGAATTAGAACTTAACAGATTGGTCCAGTTCAAAGGCCAGGTTCTCAAGCGCTACTCACTTCACACAATGGGAAATGCTCTGAAACTGAAGGGCATTCACGGTGATCTTGTCTTAGCACTCTGCAAATGAACCCCAATGATTTTGTGACTACTCCCATGTTTGTGCCTAGAAAGTCACAGGCGGATGTAGAATAGTCCTGTTGTCTCTGTTTGGTGTTAAATACCAAGCAAAAATAAATAAATAAATACCATTGAGGCCATATGAAAACAATATCGCCTTTTCCTTCAACCTGTTCAGCATCTGAAGTTATCTGTTGCACATCTGAAGAATTCTTGTTTTTAAGACAAAACCTGATAATTCAAGAGACATTTAAGGGGAAAGAAATCTCAAAGTTTGGTGTTTTTGCGAGCCTGGATGTATTTATCTCCCTAACTATGAGTTCTTCATTTGTATGATATAGTAAATAGAAGCATATATCTTAAATTATTTTATTTTATTATTTTCAATATTCATGACCTATGCTCTCATTTTAAGAAAAAAACTCTAATCTTCTTGAACTATAAGTTACCACTACCAATATACTCTGTGTTTGTACAGCTGAAGCACTCAATTTGTTCTTTACAAGGAGTCTACAGATATAGTTATCATTAAATAACTTGCTTGGTGGATAAGGAAGAGGTTGAATAGGTTAATGTCAACACTTCTCATTGACTACGTGGTAAAACAGAATCTTAACCACAATTCTACCAGTTCAAAGCTGGTTAAATACTGTGCTAAGCTCACTGGTCAGATTCTGAACAAAACACAACTTTATGAGCTGTGAGGTGCTGAAATAAAAAAAATTCACAACGTGTGAAAAAAATAGGAAAGATTGGAATGTGCAATCAGTAGGGGATCAAAATTAAGAGGAAAATTACTGCTAATTTTTAGCTGCTGGGAAAAATAATTCTGCATTTCCTAATATACTGGGCTAGGTGGACACTTGATTTCAAAAGGTAAGTGATTGACATGAATTTTGAAAGATCTCAGTGAAGTTTAGTCATTACAGTGTCTTTGTATTATTTGATTCAAGATTATTAATTTATCTTTTAACAAACTCTAACACTTTTCCTTCATTTGTAAGTTATTATCCTCATGCCCTGGGTTTGATTTTAATAACATTCATTTTCTTTTTCATTAAATGTGATTGCAAGGTCACTTTTGCCACTTCAAAAATCAGTTGATGAGATGGTTAATAAAGTTTAGTGATGCTTCAGTGGGAAATTTTTAACATGCTAAAAATAAATTATTTCTTTTGATATCTTAAATATCTAGGAGGTGATAAGTATGTTGTTTCTGAGAAAATTCATGGTAAAACACTGTCATGTAACCATTCTACTAATACAGAGCCTTAGAGTGAGAGTATTAGTGAAGAAAACTATTCTTATGCTTGCATTGCTAGTCAATACTGCTGAATTTTTTTAGTCTGAATAATTAATGCAGAAATGTTAATACAAAGGTCATATACACTTTTTCTATCATACTTTTAGCATTAACAATTTTTATGTATCTACCCAATTATCAAATAAACCATCTGATAAATATGTAAATAATACATAAATATATGTATGGGTAATCCCAAACTAGCACCTACCAGTTATTGAGTCGATCTCACCTCATAGCAACACTACAAGAGTAAGTTTAACATTAAGGACAGCAGATGGACATTGGGCCTCCCCTCAATTACTCCCTCAGTGCAAGGACACTCTGTCCTATTAAACTTACTTTCCATGATATTTACCTCCCTGACACGATTGCAGAAGGCAAAGTGAGCAAGTGTGGTGAAGAAGGCTGATGGTGCCCGGCTATCAAAAGATATAGCATCTGTGATCTTAAGTCTTGAAGACAGATACTCAGCCATCTAGCTGAGAAGCAACAAACACCACATGGAAGAGTCACACCAGTCTGTGTGATCATGAGGTGTCCATAGGATCAGGTTATCAGGCATCAAAGTACAAAAAAATCATATCATTGTGAATGAGGGGGAGTGCAGAGTGGCGACTCAAAACCCATCTGTAGACAACTGGACTGCCATTTACAGAAGGGTCTCAAGGAAGAGATGAGTCAGTCATGGTGCAGTGTAGCACAGGTGAAACATACAACTTTCCTCTAGTTCTTTCATGCTTCCTCCCCCATCCCCCCACTATCATGATATCCATTCTATCTTATAAAATCAACTACACCAGAGGATGTACACTGATACAGATAAGAGCTGGAAGCATGGGGAATTCAGAACAGATAAACCTCTCAGGGCCAATAATAAGAGTAGTGATAACAGGAGGGTAATAATTAAGGTAGGGGAGGGAGGGGGAACTGATCACACTGATCTAATAATCCCCTCCTTGAGAACAGACAACAGAAAAGTGGGTAAAGGGAGTCAGCAGACAGTGTAAGGCATGAAAAAAATAATAATAATTTATAAATTATCAAGGGTTCTTGAGGGACAGAGAGTGGGGAAGAGGGAAAAATGAGGAGCTGATGCCAAGGCCTGATATAGAAAGAGAAAGCTTTTAAATGATGATGACAACAAATGGACAAATGTGCTTGACACAATGAATGGATGTATGGATTATGGTAAGAGTTGTACGAGCCCTCATTAAAATGATTTAAGTAAAGCAAGAAAGAAATAGATTTGCATCATAGGATTTCTGAGACAATAAATACTTACAGAAACTAGCTGCCTCAACATTTTCCTCTGGAGTGGCTGGCTAGTGGGTTCCCACTACTGGCTTTTCATTTAGCAGGTCAACATTATTAATTAAATTAAAATTAATTATGGTATTGGCAAACAGTTTTGAAAGGACAATGGACTTCCAAAAGAGCAAACACATCTGTTTGGGAAGAAGTACAGCCAGAATCTCCTTGAGAAACCAGAACAAGGAGACGTCACCCCATATGCTGTGCATAGGTTGCCAGGTGAAAGCAGTCACTGGAGAAGACCATCGAGCTCGGTAGAGGGACTGTGTAAATGAGCATGACCCTCACATGATAGGCTGACGCAGTGGTGACAACCATGTGCTCCCACATAAGAACAGTTGTGAGGATGATGCAGGGCAGGCAGCATTTGACTATGTTGTACATGGAGGTGCTATGAATCAGAGTCTAACAAGATCATATAGATGTAGATGATTAAGATAGATTTAGATATAGAGGGTCACACGGGGAGCTCCTCCAGAAAGTCTGTGTTATAAAAAAAGATTTAAAGGCATAAATCATAACAAAATGGAATCTTCATAAAATGAAAAAAATAGCAAGAGCTTGTGTCAAGACAGACTGCTTACCCTATAACCCAGCAACACAGTCACTTTCTGTGGTTGGGGCTAATTAAAACTCTTGATTGAAAGCTATGTTTGGGAAAGGAGCATATAGGGCCACTGTCCTCACTTCAGCATATAAAATTGGTGCATGTCCATCTAGTCCCCAGACTCTGCCTGTCGGAACCCTTTCTTGGAAGTCCTGTCCCATAATAATGAAAATGAAAAATAAGCACAGAGCTGTTCCCTATTCCCAATTCACTGTCATGCGTGGAGAGTCTTCAGGGCAGGTTACCACTGCCCCTGTATATTTCCATGAGTGGAACTCCTTAGGTGCGTAGAAAGCCTCATATTTCTCCTACAGAGTGTCAGGTGGTTCCCAACCACTGACTGATAGTTAGCAGCACGGTGCTTGACCACTATGCTATCTACAGGTGCTCCCCAATAGAATTCCTACACCCGGGGTGTTTCTTCGATCCGAGAGGCAAGTTAGCAATACACAGTCCTTGCTCATCTCCATAACAGCACGCACACGTTTCTTTCTTTAAAAAAAAAAAAAAACCTTCACTTGCATTGGGAACTGTCTCCTCTGATTATTCTTTGTCAGTTGAATTATAACTCCACTGGGGAACACTTTCTCCTTCTACCACCTAGTGACAGTGAAAGAATGCAGTGTAAGTCATGTGCATTTTCTCCACTGGCAGTAAACATGTGACATAGGTCTTACAAAATATATGAGAAGATGGCAAACAGCACAGCAGTGCTGTAAACAATGGTGCAGATTCTGAAATAGAATCTTAAAAGGCTGTATTTAAATCTGACTAAAGTCCTGTGCATGTGATGCAATAATTTTGCAGCTCGAGGTGTATTTTCATAGATCAAAATTTACTTAAGGGTTGGATAAAGATCTCCAGATGGCATACACTGTTGACTACTGTTAAAAAAAAAGGACGTTTAAAAATTGATTAATATGCAATTTTCAAATTGGGTAACATTTCAATTGTAAAGTGAGGAATATGTCAGTGCTGAAAAGAACTCCCCAAATTCTTATAGCACACCTTAACAAATTTGCCATGGAAATGATCAGGAAGTAGTGCTTAAATAAAAATAATGTACCCTCAAACATAGGCTCTAGGTTCTGTTTAGGTTCTGTTTCTTGAAACTTACTGATTTCTTCAAATGAACCCAGTGTTTGCCTTACATCTTACTTTAACAAGTCTAGTATGCCCAATGCTCTAGACTGAAAGTTTTGTGGGTCCCAGAAATCTGTATCTCAGGAGGAGTGAAATCTGTTTCTTATTACTAATTAAAAGGTTTATGGTTTAAATCAATTCAAAGGAACTGGAGAAAAAGCATATGGCAAATGGACTATAAATATTAAGGACAAGAAAGCTCTAGAAATTAAATCTACTTGGCAACACAGGGGATTCCCAAGAGTTATGATCAATTCAAGGCAACAGTTGCTTTTGTATTAATGTTTGAAACAAATATTAATTTTGTAGATGCATATAATTATTTAGAATTCTTTTTCATTGCAAATGCAATCACTTTATGACTGTGAATTCTTATTATTATGAACGCCCCTCACCCCACCCACGCATGCCTCTTTGCCTTGGAAAGGATTCAGAATCATAGAATAGAACTGCCCTTTTGGGTTTCAGAGAATTTTAATCTCCTTAAGAGCAGACAAGTGCCTCATCTTTCTCCCGCATAGTGACTAGTGCTTTTGAAAACCAATGTTAGCCTCTATACTTCAATACATACCTTTGGGTTAAGAGAACTGTCCCAGTATCTGTGATTTTTCTATCTCAGTGTGTTTTCAAATCCACATTTCCTTAATGACTATGGTCATCACCTAATCTGGTGACAATTTGCATATTAAAAGTGTAGGGGTGAAGTCAATCTGGAGATAGCTAATGAGACATCTGTGTGGATGTGGTCTTCTAAGAATTCGGGGTATGTGGTAATCCCTTCATGGAGGTGGGGGACACTATCTCTCTTGGTTCACTTCCTTGAGTACTTTCTACTGACAATATTTGCTGCCTGAGAGACTGAACTGACACAGTTTGCTCCCTGGGAGACATCCCTGAGGAGAAGCCACATGGACCTACCCTGATGCAGCCAGAAACCTGGATCCAGCGCAGTCACATGGAGACTCCTGCCAGCGCTGAGATACTTACACCACCACTGGATTCAAAGATATTTACCCACTGCCTGCGACTGTACTGCATTTGGCGTCATTACATGTGCTTCCTGAGTCTGAAGGACTTTGTAATTTGCTGTTGGACATATGGGCTAATATCGGCTTTATGGACTTGATTTGGACTGGGCTAGGATGTTTTCATAATGTACAATTATCTATTATATAAAACTATCTCTTATATACCTGTGATTGCTTATGAATTTGTTTCTCTATTCTACCTGGATTAACACAATGACTCACTGTTTTTCTGTGTGTTTATTCACCTTTTCTTTAGCTTCTTTGAAGAAATGTCTATTTAAGGCCTTTTATGGTTTTACCACAGGAAAGGTAAGCTTTTTATTGCTAACTTTTGTTCCTTACATATTATGAATATTAAATGATTTCTTTCTCATATATGACTGCCAAATAGTTCCTCCCATTTTGTAAGCTTTTTTTCCTTTCCCACCCCTTTTTCTTTTATGATGTATTAATTTTATGAACTTATGTTTATTTATATTAATTTTGCTGTATTTTTAGTGTCATAGCTAAGAACCCAAATCTAAAAGAAGGTCTTGATGTTTCTAAGACTTTGGGGGAGAGAAATATTCATAGTAATCTTTGGTTACTTTTGTTTGTTTTTCTTTTCATGATGCGAGGTAGAGGCCAGTATTTAGCATGTACAGATCTAGTTGCTCCCATTTCGTTTATAGCAACAGCAAAACTTTATTGATTTAATACATTGTTCATTCAGTTGTTATTTTTAGGTGTCATTGCGTTGATTCTGACACCAAGAGACCTGGTGCTGAATGAAACCCTGCCTGATGCTCTGCTGTCCTCACAATGACTGCTAGGCTCAATCCCATTGTTGCAACTAGAGTGTCAGTCCATCGCTGTGAGGACTTTCCTCTATTTTCTGTCTGTTTAATTTACCAAACATGGTGTCCTTCCCCAAGGATTGGTCTCTTCTGACAATATAGCCAAAATATATAAGCTGGAGAGTTTCCATCCTTGTCTGTGAGAAACTTGTCGGTATTTCTTCCAAGACTAATTTGTTTGTCCTTTTAGCTCCATATGGTATTTTCAATACTCTTCTCCAGCACCACAATTTGAATGTCTGATTCTTCTTCATTGTCCAACTCTTAGATGCAAATGAAGCCATAGAAAAATGCCATCGGGCTTGGGTCAGGCTCATCTTAGTGTTCCTAGGAACATCCTTGCTTTTTAATGCTCTAAAGAACCTTTCGTAGCAAATTTACCTCATGCAACTCACCTTAGATATCATGAATACTATTTCCATGAATATTGATTTCAGGTGCAAACAATACAATATCCTTGACAACAACAACATTCCTCCATTTATCATGATGCTCTATTGGTCCTCTTGTAAAGATTTTCAGTTGGAATCCATACTGAAAACTGCAGTCATTGAATTTCATCAGCAAATGCTTTTATTTCTTCTCAAGTTCAGCAAGCAAGGTTGTCTCATCTGAATACCTCAGTTGTTTTTAAGATGTCTGCCAATCCTGCTGCCATGTGCCTCTTCATATAAGCTAACTTCTCTGATCATTTAGTCCACACATAGGTTGACTAAATATGGTGAGAGGTTGCACCCCTACAGCACACGTTCCCTGGTTTCCAATCATGCTATATTATCTTGTCCTATTAGCACAACATCATAGAATCCATTTATATGATGAAACAACCATCTTTCAAATTTCTATAATGCTTTAGCAGTTTTCTTGTTGCTGCCTCAGCCTTGGCCTATACTCTAACTCAGAAAGCATCTGGAACAAGACCTATTTGGAATTACCACTGGTGTAGGTACAGTGGGTTTTGTGTTGGGTTCCTAATCCCATAGTCTGTAGTTAAAACACACTACCAGCTATCCGAGAAAAAGATGGGGCTCCAGTAAATAGTTACAGCTTTGGAAGTCCCCTAGCCCAGGGCCACTCTATCTTATAGGGTCAGTATGAATTAGAACTGAGTGTAGGGGAGCAATTTTGAAGTTCTTCAGTTGTAGGTCAAAGGCACAGGACCTAGCTCAGATAAGTTATTGTGAGAATTATGAAAGCCAACAAGGATCATTAAGATCAAACAAATTGACCTACTGCCATAGAGTCCATTCTGATTCATAGAGACCCTACAAGACACACTAGAACTTCCCTCTGGGTCTGTGAGACTAACTGGATTTATGACTATAAATCCTCATCGTCTGCAGAGGAGCGGGAGGTTGCAAACTGCTCACTTTGTGATTTATAGGATGATTTGCCATCCCTTATTCAACCGGGGTTACTGAGATCGAACTCAATGTCTTCTATATACCTTTAAACACCAAAGTTTTAAGAGGAGAAATATAGGGAGATATAATTCAGTTTATATCAGTAAGTATTTAAAGAGACAAAGTAGATATAAAGAATGACCTTTGTTCTCTAACATTTCACATCCCTCTTTCTGCAGCTCTTGTTCAGGGGTAGTGAAATCTGCCCGATTCCCTAAGAGAGTGAGATAAATTCTCAGAAAGATTTAGTCCTCAGTTTTGTACCTACATATTGGATATGCATAATGCCATTGATGGACATTAAAAAAAGTAATTTTTTTTCCTGAGCTTGGCTCTTGGTCAGCTTTCCAAATGACCATGGATTTATACTGAGCCTGAGTGCTTGAGAAAGCTTCATTACTGGTGAATAAAGTGCAGCACCATCATTCATTTTTTAATTTAGGTTCTGCTTAAACTGTCGGAGGTTGTAATCAATTACATGAACACATGATGCAGCTTGACTCATTTGAGCAATTTCAATCAGGATTTCATCCTTATCGTAGTGCTGAGATTGCTGTATGGAAAGAAAATAATGACCTTTTGATTGCAACAACGGGTATTGTCTTTCATGATTTTGTTGAACCTTTTGGCAGAGTTTGATGCAGTTGATCATTACAATTTATTGGCTAGTCTATAGATTCTGGTGGGATTTCTCAAATAAATGCAAAAATGATTCAAAGTACTATCTTAGTGATCTTTGTACATGTCTGGTTGGTGTGGTCATTTGATCTCTAATGCAGAATTCTTGAAGACTTTTTGTGCATCCCCTTCCTCCTGATTGTTTCTTTTCATAGTTTGTACAAATGCACTTTTGGAAGTAAGATATCTTGCACAGCTTTTTAATATTTCAACTTTTTTTCTTCTAGATGTTAGATGTTTGGTACAGTGCCTATGGGAGTAGTTTAAAAATTAGAGAACTGTGTTTTTTCCCCATATGTATTTTATGGTTAGTCAATTGTAATGCTTTATTCTGTCCTTTTAGGAAGATTCAGTTTACAATGTATCTACTTCTATTTTAAAAATTCCCACACATCTATAGGCTTGCAAACAGAAAACAAAGCAGTTTACTCTTAAGTAAGCCATTTTCAGAGATGGATCAGGGGGCAATTTTCACAACTACCAATAAAGACATTCTTGACATTGACAGGATAATTCTTTACCTGAAGAATATAACTGTGTTGATACTGAAGTTGCCAATAAGGACAAAGGGGATCAAATTCCTTTGATATTATTATTTGGCTAATTGTACAGCAAATATATTGATGTTGGTAGATTTTGTAATCCCCCAAATGTAAGGCTAGAAGCTTCAATAATATTAGAGGATCAGAAACTTCCAAATAGACCAGGGTGTTTTAGAGAATAAAATAGAGAGCGGCAGGCACAAAATGATTCCTTTCCCAGATGAAATGTCCCCAGGAAAGAAAGAGAAAAAGAAGATGACTTGGCCAAATCTCTTCCTAACAGTCTAATAACAAACTCTTTGCAAACATATTACTGGCATTTGCTAGTGGAGGCGCCCTTATCTATGTAATACTCTCAGCAGAATGTTCCTATTTGAATTGCCTCATACAAATGGTCCCAGAATCTTTAGATTTAATAACATAGCTCCTCAGAACAGGTCTTGTGCGCTATGTAAATATCAGTGTATGAAATTGAGTTGTCTTAGGACTGTAACAACTCTCTCTCTCTCTCTCTCTCTCTCTCTCTCTCTCTCTCTCACACACACACACACATCCATGTAGGTGCAATTATCTTTTAGAGACTTTAATATATATCTATACCAGAACAAGTCTTTTGTGGCCCCCAAAACACATCTGCAGTGGTATTCTCAGCTTTCTTTTTGCTTTGCTTAGAAATCATAACTGTTCCTATATTTGGAGTGATTCATAAAACTCCATCTCTGATTGAATAAGTCTGATTTGGTAATCCTCTTCTTTGTGCTATTGCATTTTTGAGCGAATTGTTTAAAAATGATACATTGATTTGTTTTGTTAATTGTTTTTGAAAATAGGCAGAATAATTATTTCTTAAGAATAAGAAATTAGGTAAAAGTTGAAAATGTAACTCATAGAAAATTATTTTAAAATGTATTTTAAATAGTGTGAAATGTTACATAAGTTAATGTGAAACAAAGTGTGTGTATACTTTAGTTTATTAAATGATAGGTGTATTTATATAAACTCTGCTGTAGCATTCTTCATATTTTATTTAAATACTGGTTTATCATTTGATAGGCTTTTAGGGTGATTATTCAGAAATTTGTCATTTTCAAAATATATTTCACTAAAACAATCTCTTTCTGAAAGTATTTAAATTTAAATTTATTATTTGCATTAATTTCTTTCCCAATCATGAAACTGCTTTACACATATATTTTTATACCAAAATTATGTTTAGTTCAACTAGATAAAATTATGTGACCATTATATATGTTATATATATAATGTTTATATATATTACATGTAATGTTTATATATATATATATTCTCATTGTTACAGTGCAGTCTGTCTAGGCCTCTTTATAATTTTCCTATTATTTTGAAATGTTACCACTGTCTTCTGTGTTTGACCTCATAGTTCTCATATCTTACAATTCATAAATAGCTGCACTTAATGAAATGAAACAGCTTACCTTAGAAAAATGTAATCACTTATTTACAGTAACTTCTCATGAGATTAGACTATTTTGTGATCTTAACTCAGAAAGTTTCTCTACTTTTCCTCTTGTTGTATTATGTCTTTTTGCCCTTTCAGCTACTAAAATATGCATCTTGTCCTCCCGCAGTAAGAGTTCTTGAAATTAAATCCAATAGTCTTCATTCCAATCAAGTCTCACTTTCATTCTAGAGCACAATCTCCAACATCCTCCTCATTGTCTACAAAAACATCATTGCTTCCTATTTTAAATACAGACACGCTGCATACTATTATTTTTCTTTTGTTTCTACCTAGATTCTCTGGGACATTTAAAGTAATAGGCCATTCACTTTTCTTCCCTGCTTGGGGTGAAAAGTCTTGTGGATCCAGTGGTGTTGTAAGCTTCTCCATACCGGCAGGGGTCTCTATAGGGCTCCTCCAGTGCCTGGGCTCTGGCTGCTTCAGGATAGCTTCATGTCGCTTCTCATCAGAAATGTCTCACAGGGAATACGTGAGTGTCCCAACTCCAGATAGCTATTTATCAAGCTGCAACCTGATTGAGAGGTAAACTATATCCCTTCATTATTAAGTCTCATATTGACAACAGATTATGTAACTGCTTGTCAACTTGACACTTTCAAACAACTGTTTAGATATATTTTTTCAAGCAAACAATAATAAAGTCATATCTGTACCTAACAGAATAAAGCTATAATGTGAGGCTTAAGGTTAAGGAATAAGAAAAGCAAACAAATAAATAATTAAATAAAACTAAAATACATACAATTTTATATGTCCCACCATTGTCTAAACTTAACATTTTATAAGTGAACAGAACAAAGATTTCCTATGCTTTATTATTGCAGTGAGTAACATCTACAACTTAATCCTAAAATCCTCTGAATATATTCCCCAGTGTATGAAAGTTTGTAAACCAACTACTTCATGCCTTTATTTCCCCAGTTTGGGTATCCAATTTCTATTCTGCCCATTCCAGTTGGAACCTTGTGAAATCTGTATCCATAAGCAACGTCAAATCAAGACAGGCCAATCATAAAGTCTACAGTAATATGCACCAATTCACAGACTCAAAAATCTCTTAAAGTCGTTGGCTCTGGTCAACTCAATGAGGGTTGCATTACTTAGTCTTACAGGATGCCATTGGCTACCTTGGCTTTAGACCATAGCCCCATTACAAATCCTCAACAGCTCTGGCACCTTTTGTTAGATCATGAATTTCAGGCCAGTCAACCTGTTCTCATCTTCTCCTCTAGTTCCTGTAAATCTGGTCAATGGGTGTCAGTGACCAGATTCAACCCATGCTTCAACTGCTCTTTTTCTCCCACTTTCAATATCAATCTTTGCATCAACAATAATAAGCAGAGAAAAACAATATCAACAAAGTAGGATCAGATACTAATCTCAGTTCTTAAAACAGTCAAGTTCATTCCTTATTTAGATTATGTTAATTCTTTATCTAAACTATTCTATTGATACAAACACATGGGATTAACCCTCTGATAGCATTGCCTTAAACTGGGGCCAGTCTTTTTTTTTTTTTTAACTCTTTCTGACCTCAGTCAATCCGCATCGTCTGAGAAATTCAAGGGATGATTTCTACCTGAGTTCAAAATATACATTAAGAACATTCATTTTGTCATTTCAAGCAGGCATAACCCAAAACAACAACCAAACAAAATAATCAAAACATTCGCTTCCCATATTCTTCCCAGAAAACAACCCAGTAAACTGCCTAAATATATCTGACCTCTGATTAGTCACAGAATAAGCACTTTCCTGGGGAATAGGTCAAACAATTATCCATCCTCCATCTTTATGATTTGTTTCTCTAGTCAACATTCCTGGTACCACATGTGTTATTCCGAGCAGACTAGAAAAGGAAATTCATAGACACTCATATGTGTGTAGGAACAATCTTTATATACAAGAGCAATTGGATACCGAGAAATATCCCAGCATAGTCCAGATCAAGTCCATAAGTCTGATATTAGCCCATATCTCTGATACCAATCTATAAAGTTACCTTCAAGTTAACAAAGCAAATGTAATCATGTAAAATGCAGGAAGATGACAGGTTCATGGGTGGGAAGTATTGTGGATCCAGTGACATTATAGGCATCTCTGTGCTGGCAGGGGTCTCCATGTGGCTCCATGTGCATCAGGGTAGTTTCATGTGGCTTCCCATCAGAAATGTCTCCCAGGGAGAGAGAGAGTGTCCTGCCTCCAGATAGCGGGTTTTATTCTTAGTACCTCAAAATGAATTCATCAAACTATGACACTATCCCTTCACTCACAAGCCTCAAATAGACAACAAAGTATATGACTACCTCAATAGGCATATGTGCTATTCAAATGGGCTAATATTGTTATATTTTTGTTACTGTCATAAATTCAGTAGATTTAGAAGAGGTCTTGACCTGAAAGATATAAATATTGAAGTTAGATTTTTTCTGGATGAAAGCAGATAATCTAAGATATATATTTAATTGTGTTTTAGGATATTAAAAATAGGACACTATCAAGAAGAATCAGAGTTCCATAACATAAGTAATTATGTCCATGTAGAACTTGTACATAGAACATTGGGCATTTATATGAACACGACAATGGAAAAAATGCATGGTTTAAATCCCAGAAAACTTACAGGAGAGTTGTATAATTTCACTATGCTTATTTAATTTGCATACAGAGCAAATACTCTGTAATACAAGACTATTTAAAGAATGTGTTATTAGTTTTGGCTTATTAGAAACCTGCTATTTGAAGATGATACAGCTTTTCTTACTGGAAATAATAACAGGAGTTGAGGAAAATATGAATGAAGGTATTCAGTATCCATTTCAGCTTCTGAAATGGAGTGGGGCAGAGAGTCGTCTCTTTTTATTTTTGTCTGTTCTTAGGCTGGAAGCCCCCCTGAGACATATTTATGAGTGGTAACCCTGATGGATTTGAAATAACAGTGACATTTTACACTATCACAGCAACACACAGGCCACCACAGTATGACAAACTGACAAACATGTAAAAGAACAGTAGTTGGAAAATATGGTCTTGGTGATGAAAATGAAGCTGGAAATCATATGATGGAATTTAGACAAACCAATAAGTTGTTTATGTCTCTTTTTCAACAGCACAAATGTATAGTTATACACATGGATTTCCTGTGGTGTAGTACCAGAGATCAAATTGACTATACATTTATAGGAGGAGACAGGGGAAAATCTCAATATCATCAGCTAAATTCAAATCAGAGGCTGATTGTAAATCAGAAAACTAGTTTTGCCATATTTAAATTCAGGATTAAGGTTAAGAAAATTCAAACAAGTCAATTTTAGCCAAAATATGACCTTGAGAATTACCTACCTGGATTTCAAGGATATCTCAACAGCTAATTTGATGCATCGAACACTGACAGAATACTAATAACAGAAGTCATGCAAGAACATCAAGAACATCATCCTTGAAGAAAGAAAAAGTCAGTAAAAAGACCAGAAATAAAGAACATATTAGCATGGATATCAGAAGAGATTTTTATTTTTATTTTAATATCAATTATAGAGTAGCTACAATAGAAGAGAAGATAGGACACACCCAGAGAGCTGAATAAAACTTTCAAAAGGCAGCTTGAAATCAAATGGGAAGAACACATTCAGTATATCTGAAATTGCAAGAACTGAAGAAAAATTCAAACCTCGAGTTGCAATTTTGAATGTTTTTATGTGAAAAATGTTGAATGATGCAGGAAGAATCAAGAGAAAATGCGAAAATATAGAGTTTTTGTATCAACAAAACTAGTCCACAGCCCACCATTTCAGGAGGCAGCATACAAAAAAGAACTAATGAAACTAGAGGAAGAAGTTCAAGCTGCACTGAAGTCATTAGCCAAAGACAAGAATTGGTGGAATGTCAATCAAAATATTTCAGAAAGTGGTTGAAACACTAGATGAACAATCTTCTAAGCTAGTTATTTGGAAGACAGCTACATTTTTTTGGGGGGGGGCATCACTGCTCTACGGCGGTGGGAGTAGGAGGCCCAGACCCACTGTTGGAATTGAACCTCCGTCCCAGTGAGCTGCAGTCCCGTGCACAACCACTACGCCACCGGGGCTCAGCCCTTGGATATTATTTTTAATGTCAAGTGGATCCTGGGATCAATCCAAAGGGTACCAGTGGGATGTTTATTTCTTTATTAATGCTATTTTATTTTTATATGCCAAAGCAATTGACTCTATGGACCATAATAAACTATGAATAATATCGAGAGGAATGAAATTTCCAGAGAATTCTATTATCCTCCTGAAGAACTTTTATTTGACTCAATAGCCAGTTTTGTGAGTAGAGTGAATTAAAATCCAGTAAGGAAATCCTGCACAGCATAAACTAAGGAAAAGTGTGTCACAGGTTTCTACCCTCTCAGAATACTTGTTCAATCTGCAAGCTAGGCAGATAATCAGAGAATCTACATTTTATAAAGGAGAATGTGGCATCAGGACTGGAGGAAAACTTATTAACAACTTGCAATTTATAGATGACACAATCTTGCTTGTTGAAAATGAGAACTTGATGCACTTGCTGATGAACATCAAAGAGAAGTCTTCAGAATGCATTATAACTCAATGTAGCCCAAAACCAAATCTTCACAATCAGGTCAATTGTTGACAAATGGAGCAAAGGCTGTAGCTGTCTAGCAATTTACCTTGCTTGAGTACATAGTTAATTTTCATGGAAACAACAAACAAGAGATCAAGAGATGCACTGTTGCACAAGATCTCTTGAAAACGGTCTTAGTGTGAGGACTTAGGCATACCAGAATCAAGCCATGCTATTTCCCTTGCACCTTATGCATGTCAAAGTTCAATACTGTGTTGTCTTCCGCCCTCCCCTCCCCCATTTGCCTAGACCTTTCACCACTGTGTGGCCATGCTGGCTGTTGTGTTTCTTCTGTGTGGGTGTAATTTCTTCTCAAGTAAATGATATATATTTACCTTC